>JANHOG010000585.1:0-14103 GCA_027627325.1 Phlebia brevispora
GGTGACGTCGTGAGCGTTCATGCAAGTGATCGTGAGCGTGTGTTTACGCGAGGTAGGACTAGCATTACCCACCAGCTTTGGAACGTGCACGGTGATTTTGATACGGTCGCCGTCTTTTGCCCATTCGAACTTGGGTCGCTCGGATTTCCCGGTGCTCTTGGCCTTCTCTTGACGTTTTGGTACCTCCTGCATAGGCGCTGGTTTCTTCAAGATGCTCTTCGGAGCGAGCGATGGTGTACTTTCTTGCGATACCGGAACCTTGCCCTCACGTTGAGATGACGAGGGTAGGGGCTCGATTTCCTCTATCAGTCTTTTAGCCTTATTTTCCGCCCGAAGAGGATGCGTCTCAGGGTACAGTATCAATGGCACCAATGCGCTGCGCGGTTGCAACTTTCCTTTAGACGCGATATTGGGCGTTCCCAGCTGGCGCGATAGTAGGAGCGAATGCTGTGCCTCAATTCGTTGCAAACCAAGTTCTGTACGCCGTTTTTGTCAGTTTGAACTAAGTAGCAGGAGACGAGTAAGTACCGTACCCACAAGGAACGCGCGAAACGCGTGATCGCGCAAGCAACGCGACTTCAGAGACGCGTTATAGACGCAGTCGAACACCACCGACAGTTTACCGGCTGTAAGAGTGAGACGCTGTCAGGAAGTCAAGTTAACGACATCCGGTCGCACCACTGCTTGAGCGAATGGGTGCTACCTAAGCAAGTGGTGGAATATGAGCGAAGGTAACTCACCTTTGTCTGCGTCGCTTCGCGGCTCTGAAACGATGACCGGTACAAACCAGCCTTTCTCGGTGTTCTCGTCTAATTCCTCTTCGCCTCTCATTGCATTCTGTATCGCCTCTTCGTTACCCTCCGGTGGAGGCGGAACATTGGCATCCCACGCGATATTGATGAACACCTTCGTGCCCTTTGGTACGGATAAAGTGCCGGGAACGGACCCGAGCGAGCCAGAAAGAGGGGCATCGAGTTTCGTTGATTGCTGAGAATGGGCTGATACTTTACATACAGCGGCTTGCAGCGTCTTCGATTTTATGCAGAACCCAGCTGCTGGTGTGAGATCAACTCGAACAGTACCCGAGTTGGGATCCATGGTAGCGTCAGGATGGTGTGAGATTTAGACAAATTATTCCGACCCGGAATGCTTCACACTTCAATTGTAGACAGACCAGGTGGACTATCACACACGTTTGCGGGCGGAGTAGTCACAGGTGCAAGCAAGGTGGTGGTATAGATGAAAGAGGGATGGTCAGGAAGCGCCGGCGAAAGCTCGAAGTTTTGGCGAACGTGTCCGGCTTGCCTCCGTTGTTTACACCTTGCCTCTCCCTCCCATCTCTGCATATATAAAAGCGAGGACGAGGACACACAAAAGCACCAGAACTTGCAAAGGTTCCGAGTGCACATAGGCGATCAGTATCACTAGCGGATTAGCGGAGAAAAAGTGCGCAGGTACGCTTCGTCGTCTATCTTGCTTTCCATCTACCACCACCATGCACATCGTCCCACTCGTTCTGCAATTCAAGACGCTCTCTCCGGGGTGTTGCAGCCAATGCGACACCTTTATTTTAGCTTGACTCCCGCACAGCACGTCACTAACCATAGATCATCCCATTTATGACTCGACCTGACCAGAGTGCCCGCGCCAATTCTACCCAGTCCAAAACTCATTCTTTGACCCACCATCTGTCATTGCGGACCCAATCGATCCCTATAAAAAGACCTCGGCATCTGGTAAGCACCTAATCCTCGTAGTCCCAGTAATGTCTTCTGAACAACTTCCTCCAGCTCACAAAATGAAGGCCCCTACTGACTCGGACATTACGCCTGTTCCCGAGGACACTACGACCCTTCAGACCTACATTCAGGACCGCAGAGTCATTGGTGTAAGTCTTCTTCATCACTGCGAATACTGTGGTCGGGGCGTTGGTGTGAGTTGCACCTTCTCGCTCCGTGAAGATCTTTGCTATGCTTGCCCAAATTTACCGGGACGTTCCGCCTTCGCATGTGATATACCAACATCACAGTTTCATTTTCAACCACTGTGGTAGTGATATATTCGTTGTGAAGTGTCCCTTCTTGTATAACCTAGAGCCCTTCGGGGTCTTGGTTCTACCGGAACAAGCTACTGCTACTTGCAGCTTCCCGGCCCAACGAATACCAGGCGTGCATCCGCTCACTGGTATGTGTTGACGGCCGCGAGTTGCAGTGGGGATTGTGCGAGGTTGATCGCCTCAAAATGTTAAGTGGCTGGTGTGTGATAACGGGTTTGGAACACTACCCGCCCTCGATTTATGTACAGGACGCGGTTGCGATCTGCTGTCAATCCCTCGCTTCTGCTGTCCTGATGATTTACCATCCCTGCACCCTTCCTTCCAAATTTGCCTGCGCTCCTCAACATCAACTAACCGATCTTTGCGTACAGTATGACCCTCTAGTCCAACCAGCGTTGTTGCGCGATGAGATTCGTGCAACGCCTGAATCGCAAGCTACTGTAGCTGCTGCTCGATTCGCTGCAGCGCGGATCATTGCAGGTCAAGACGACCGTCTACTGGTCATCGTCGGGCCGTGCTCGATACATTCGCCCCAGCAAGCTTTGGACTACGCGAAACTGTTGAAGGAGAGGTTACCGACCTGGCCGAACCTGCATATCATCATGCGGTCCTACTTGTAAGTAGCGTTTTACTCCTAGTTTGATGTATCTGAATAAACTCGTATCCAGTGAAGTAGGTATTCGTGATGCGCGCAGCCAACAACAGGGTTTACTCATTTTTATGTAGAAACCACGCACGACTGTCGGATGGAAAGGCCTGATCAACGATCCCGACATCGACGGCACCTTCAAGATCAACAAGGGCCTCAGACTCGCTCGTCAATTACTCTGTGACTTGACGCAAATGGGCATTCCAGTCGGTGTTGAGCTACTTGACACAATCTCACCCCAGTTCATCTCCGATCTCATCTCCTGGGGCGCAATCGGTGCCCGTACGACCGAGAGTCAACTTCACAGAGAGCTCGCGAGCGGCTCCTCCTTCCCCATTGGCTTCAAGAACGGCACTGACGGGAGCGTAAGTCAGCATGATATGTATCATCGTTGTGATACTGAGACTAGGGTTCCCAGATGACGGTTGCGGTCGATGCGATGCGCTCAAGCTCGAACCCACATGCTTTCATGGGCGTCACAGAGCAAGGGTTAGCTGCGATCGTAAAGACACGTGGAAACCAGGACGTGCACGTCATCCTTCGTGGCGGCACCAGCGGTCCAAACTACTCCGCCGAACATGTCAAGGTGGCTGTTGCAGCAATTGCGAAGGCGCGTCCCGGTAACCACCCCGCCCTTATGATTGATTGCAGTCGTAAGTCTGCCATATGCATTTGTAAGAACATACCTTGACGCATCTCCAACAAGACGGGAACTCGCAAAAGAATCACAATAACCAGCCCAAGGTCGTCGACTCGATCTGCGAACAGCTGCAGGCTGGAAACCGTAGCATCATCGGTGTCATGATTGAGTCCCACATCCACGCAGGAAGGCAGGATGTACCTCCCGAGGGACCCACGGGCCTCAAGTATGGTGTCTCTATCACGGATGCCTGTGTCGACTGGGACACAACCATACAGATGCTGGACAAGTTGAATGAGGTAAGTTTTGTTTGTACGACGGGTCTACGTAGTCTGACCTTCTTCCCAGGCCGTCAACCAACGGAGGCACGCTCTCATTGAAGCGAGCCTCAGAAAACCAGCGGCCTTCCAGCGCGCCCACGAGACGTCTTGATGGGAGGCTTCGACACTAAGGTCAGGAACAAGAGCCTCGTGTCTTTTTCGTCAGCTGACTATCGACGCAGTGCATCTCTCCGCATAGATCGCCTCTGCCTTCATATGTAGGAAACTTATTGTATCTATTACGCGAAGCTGTCTTGTATCCATCGACCATGTTCAACACGTGCTTAGCTGCTTCTTGAGGACATGATTAATTCGGCCGCCCCTGAATCATTTTCTAAAGCTTGTGTCGTTTTACGCCGTCGTCTTTACGGCTTCTTGGACTGCATGCCGTGAACAACGGCATTTGAGACATGTTGCGGTACGTTCGTGTTCCATCCGTTCTATCGGTGGCTTATGCTTCTCTCCTAGTGGTTCTGTGTATTCCGACATGATCGCCGCATTTGTATCGTCAGAACTTGGCAAGCCAGAGTTCATGACGTTGGGTAACATGAGCGTTTGAACTGATGGACGTGCCGAATTAACAGAAACTTTCTGCATGTTCTATCGCACCCACAGTCAGGAGGCCGGGCGGTGGCGCAGAATGCCCCTTGACGTGGACAACATTACCCCCTTCTGGCGCATGGCGATAACGTACTTTTTTAGATGGGCAAGGTGAGTAAATGGTACTTGTTTCGTCGCTCTGGCGCGCAGAAAAGAAGAAATGCATTCCCGCCGGCTTTCTCCATGCTTTCATGCTCCAGATGCAATCGCGAACCTCTTGCTAATAGAGCTTGGCAGTTATGGTGGCATTGACTTTTCCGTGCAGGCTTATCGCGACATGGTGAGTGACATCCCCCATCGGTGTAACCACGAGTGATATTCCGACAGCTGCGCGGTCTTCGTGCCAAGTCCAAGCCAATGTGGTGGCAGGGGACAAGGCATAACAGGAATATCTGTCGTACGACTTGGGCTTGTGCGAGTTGGTGGCGTATCTCTCTCTGTTCACAGCTTGCGTTCTTCTGGCTTAGCTTTCTCAGCAAAGCTTCAGACGGTGCATGCTGTGCGTTAAGGTTCTCCAAGCGATCACCTCGAGTTGACTAGTTTGACTGCTCTTCGTTCAGTTGGGTCTAGGTACGTCTTCACTTGATAGCTGCCGCCCGCCATGGTAGTTCAGTATGACTTGCTTTAGATTGATCGTCGTATATGGCTCGCTGAGTCCGTATCACATGTGCCCAATTGTCAAGAACAGGTTAGCTCCGTTGACGGTGAGCACATGCGTCAAGCTGTGTGAGGCGTGGGAACGATTGGCAGTCACGTCGCTGAGATATCGCCATCTCATCTTTCCCTGGGATCTTCTGTCATCTGTCCCTGTCTGTCGACATACTTCACAGACGCGATGTTCCGCAGATGACTTGCTTCCGCTCACTCTCGTGGCCGTCTTTTTAGCACGTAATTGCACTTGTCGGAGCGCTCAGTCTAGACCGCCCACCTGGAAAAGTTGCCACGCAGTGGAGAAGTTCGGTGGAACCACACTTACCACACTCGCAGCATATCTCTATTTCGATAAGCACGTGAGAGTATTCTCTTCAGCAATAGACAGAATGGGAACTTATGCTCCAATTCAGAAAACGGTCACGCGAGTTCCTCTTCCGTGCGCAGACAACAGCCTTTCGGAGTGTGCTGCACGCACATCTCGTCTGAAGGATGTAAATGGCGCAAGAGTAGTGTTCGACCTCCACACGAGCACCATCATGCCACGCTCTCTTGGCGAGTGATCGCGAGCAAACTCATAAGCACCATACTCGTCCGCCAATTGAAATTTGACTGCCTGTCATGGAGAGAGAACTGACACGAGATGTCACGACAAATCCATTGCAGACGATTGCATGGGAAGCTTCTTCAGTATGGGGTGGTGTCTTCTCCACAGTCCGTCCGCAGTACTCATTACTGTACGTTTTCACGCCAAATTCCTCGAGAGAACACACACTACGGTTTAGGTCATAGCCGTCACCGATTTGTAGCCGGCTTGGGTACATCGCCCTCAATCTATGCATTCACAGGTTGATACCTTCCGCGCGGGACGCTATCAAGTATACGATTGTCCCTCTCAGATGGCGCCGGTGTCATCCCGGTGGGGGCTGATAACACCTTTCGTTGGAAGTTACATGCGTACCGCATGCAACAGATACTGGATCCGGACCATCGAGCGAAGGCCTCCTCGGACCGTGCCTTGATCCCCCGTATATAGTTCTGACTACTGGTCTTTAGAGAATTTCGCGGTTCTCGTCCTGCTTGTGAAGGATGTCGACTCCATCCCTGCCCGAGAAGTATGAGGCCGATGAGAAGCAGCGTACGTGGAGGACCACAATTTTATACACGATTTACTGACAGTAGCAGCAGAGCCCGTCGTAGTCGCTGCTGTTGCGGACTTCGATGACCCCAATGTCGCTGGGGACGCAGAATATTTCGGTCTGTCTTAGGGTCGGTAACTAGAGATAGCGCACTGACTCCGTTAACGGCTCAGAGGATGACTCGCCATACCCCGAAGTCCGCGCTGCTGTCGCGAACACTGACGACACCACAATGCCCGTCAACACCTTCCGTGCTTGGCTCATTGGCATCATCTGGGCGGTTCTTATCCCGGGGTTGAACCAATTCTTCTTCTTCCGGTTCCCCTCCGTCACAGTCGGCGGTGTAAGTTCTCGTAGACCTACCTATTGCCATGGAAGCCACTAACACATTGGTCTTCAGGTCGTTGCTCAGTTGATCTCTTTCCCCGTTCTTCGTGTCTGGGCTCGTATCGTCCCGAAAGTCAAGATCTTCGGTGTGGAGCTCAATCCTGGACCTTTCAGTATCAAAGAGCATGTTATAATTACCATTATGGCGAGTGTCGGTTCCGGCTCCGCTTATGCTGTAAGTCCTCTTTAGCAGGCACATTATCACCGCTAAGTTTTATTTCAGACGGATATCATTGCTGTCCAAAGGGTATACTACAACCAGACATATAACTTCGCGTATCAATGGCTAGTTGTAATGTCTACCCAACTAGTAAGCGAAGCATCTTACACATTAAGCTACGTTCTCATTCGTCCTAGATCGGTTTCTCCATCGGTGGCATTGCTAGACGATTTTTGGTCCAGCCGCCCTCGATGATTTGGCCAGCAAATCTTGTTACTTGCACGCTCTTTAACACCCTGCATTCCCAGTATTATTCTGGTATGGGTACCCGCGGTGGCATCTCCCGTGAACGCTTCTTCACATACGTGTTCATTGGTTCATTCTGCTGGTACTGGTTCCCCGGATACATTTTCACCGCCCTGTCGTACACGAACTGGGTCTGCTGGATCGTTCCAAATAACGTGGTTGTCAACCAACTATTTGGTACCGTCACCGGTCTGGGTATGTCCATTATAACCTTCGATTGGAGTCAGATCGCGTACATCGGGTCTCCGCTCGCATCGCCGTGGTGGGCTGAAGCCAATATCGCCGGTGGAATGGTGTTCTTCTTCTGTGCGTACTTCTCTCCCTTGACTTCACTGCGTAATAATGCCTTACCTCTCAGGGATCATTGCGCTATCCTCTACTACACAAATACTTGGTTCGCCAAGTACCTGCCGATCTCATCAACTCACTCCTTTGACAACACTGGAGCTAGTTACAACGTTACGGCAATCATCGATGACAGCGCTACGTTTGATTTGGAGAAGTACAAGGCTTATTCACCGCTATTCCTCTCCACGACGTTTGCTCTCAGCTACGGCCTCTCCTTCGCATCGATTACTTGTGAGCCTATTCATTTCTCAAACCGATATCGTACTCACCAAGTCCTTCAGCGACTCTCACGCACACCTTCCTGTACTACCGCAAGCAGATCTGGAAGCAATCTCGAAAGGCGATGCATGAGCAGCCGGATATACACGCTCGCTTGATGTCGAAATATCCTCAGGTTCCAGATTGGTGGTATGCGATCGTTTTCTGTAAGTGATTACCGCTTGACGGTGACATATACTGATGATGGCGTGAAGTGTCCATGTTTGTATTTGGCATCATCTCGATTGAGGTTTGGCCTACTCAGATGCCGGTTTGGGCTTTCGTGTTAGCTTTGGTACGGATTCCCTGCTGCGCTATGACTGCCCTGCCCTGACCCAAAGGATATCATAGGTCATCTCTTTCGTGTACATCATTCCCATCGGTATGATCCAAGCTATCACAAACCAGCAGGTTGGTCTCAACGTGATCACCGAGCTGGTCATCGGATATGCCTTACCCGGACGGCCAATTGCCATGATGATGTTTAAGACATGGGGCTACATCACTATGGCTCAAGCGTTGTCATTCACCTCCGATTTCAAGCTAGGCCATTACATGAAGATCCCGTAAGTCTATCGTATCCAGGACATCATATAGAAGCTGACGTTGCGTGACCAGTCCTCGCCCCATGTTCTGGTGCCAAGTTGTCGCAACAGTTATAGCAGGAACTGTGCAACTCGGCGTCCAAGCGTGGATGTTCACAAATATCCCGGATATGTGCTCAGAGGGTCAAGAAGATGGATTCATTTGCCCGTCCACACAGGTGTTCGGTACTGCATCGATTATCTGGGGCGTCATTGGGCCGGCACGCCAGTTCTCCCACGGACAGATCTACTATGGACTGGTCTTCTTCTTCCTCATTGGTTTCCTTTGCCCTCTCATTCAGTACCTTATCCAACTTAGGTACCCGCACGGCATCATCAGGTACATTAATTGGCCGGTCATCTTCAGCGGAACTGGCCTTATTCCTCCCGCAACCCCCTCCAACTATGTTACTTGGAGTGTCACCGGATTCATCTTCAACTACGTCATTCGCCGCCGTTACTTCTCCTGGTGGGCCAAGTACAACTGTGAGTGACTATCCTCTTCATTTGACTCGTCTTGACATGGTGTGGAAATTTAAGATGTGCTGTCCGCCGGTCTGGACGCTGGAGTGGCTGTCTCTGTGGTTGTCATCTTCTTCTGCTTGTTCTTCCCCAAGAACGGCACTATCGGCGAGAACACCATACTGTCCTGGTGGGGCAACACAGTGTCGTTCAATACGGCAGACGGCGCTGCGGCCCCTCTTTTGACTCTGCCTCCTGGCCAGAAGTTTGGGTAAGCTTCTAAATCCTTCCAGTCAATCATGGCTAACGCTCCACACAGTCCGACAACATGGGGTTAGCGTATCGCATTCACGACTTGCCCTGAGACGATAATAGTACTCTGTTCATGTATTTGTAGCTACACAGAAAATTTTACAGAATGAAATATATCAGATATAGTCTTATATGTTCGTGGCTGCAAGGTGCCCGATGCGAGTCCGATCCCTCTCACGTCTTCAGTCATGGTTGAAGTTGCTTAGGCCTCATGAGCGCATTCGAAACGTACTCCAGTAAGATCATCGACGGATGGTGCACAATTCTTCACGAGAGTGTACATTAACCGTACAACAAATAACCGTACAAATTGCACCAATAACGCACCTGGCCACGCGAAGTACAACACAACACTGCACAAGTTGACAATATCCAGATTCACTTGAGGAACAACGCCAGTATAATCTACCTGTCGCCTCCTTCGACTTCCCATGTTGACAGTACATCCTCTACAGAAGATATAGACCATCCTGAACCAACCGACGTAGTTAATTGTGAGCCGGTAGTATGCAGCACCTCCTTGATGCCGGCGTCCAGGACAGGGAGATTTTTAGTGCCATGGGGTGGCGGGGAGTTCAGACATCTGCTATGTGACGATACGGCTAAGGCCTTGAGCACGACGAGCAAAGTAGACACGGGGACGCTGTTGCGCTGAAGATACCATGCAAGCGTTCGGGAAATAGCCCGCATAGCAGGATCATCCACAAAGTCGGGCACGCCTGCGCCGCGGGCGTACGCAGCCAGCATGGGTAAGAAGGATGGGCTCGACCTGATAGTCTCCAGCTTACGGTCCATGTCAAACAAGGCTGCGCTCAGCGCACTTTCTCGCATGAGCGACGGGCGCGGATTATTTTCTGATCGTCCGCTGAACCGTCTGTCGAAGATTTTATTGTAAAATTCGGATGCGAACCGAAGGTCCTGCTGGGCGAGACCGAAGTAGGGAGAGGACAGGGGCATCCGGCGGTATCGATAGAGCGTCAAATAAGACTGCATGGTCCGCGATTTATCTTGCAGAATACTGTCCATCAGGACGGCATGGCAATATAGGTGGAAGAGCTTTTCGTCATCATCGTCTCCTTCTCCACGGCAGAAGCGATCAGCGAAAGCGATAAATAGAACATCGTTGGAGTGAGATGAGATGAAGTGCTGGAGGTCGGTAGCAGGATGATTGTGGGAGTTCTTCAGCTTTGGGAAGTCGAGGGTCGCCGCGTCTCCAGTTGATCCTGACCGAACAAACAAGCTGCGACTTCCTTTTGGATCCTCTAGATAGCTGAGGAAAGCTGTTCGTCGCTTTACGTAGATGGTCTGGTTGCGAATGAGGGATTCCTTGTGGTGCGGGAAGTTAGCAACGTCGATATAGAACGGCCAATACCGCGGAGTATCAATCCTGATCGACAGTAAGCGGTCCATGTCTGGAATCAAAGTCGGGGCAATCAACTGCGTCGTGCCAACTTCGGAATCGTCTTTGACCTTGATCTTCACCGGCAAGTATACCACTTCCTTTGTGTCCACGTCACGTGCAATGAGGCACCGAGGCTCGACGGCTAGCACCCACAAGTGGCGAAGTGCCTGGAGGTAGCTTCTGTTGTCAGACGAGACCTGGGCGAAGCGAGGGAAGAACGCAGTAACCATCGCCGCAACGGCTGCATCAGACGTCCCGAGCGTGTAACGGCCTCCGCCAAGGAACAAGAGTCCAAGCGAGACGTTGATAGCACCGAAAGTGCCATAGCGCATAAGTTGATTGTAGGTGCCGTACGAGTGTCGTAAACGACGCAAGACGTTAATCTCGCCAGTACCAGCCATGACCATACTCAGCGATATTGAGATCAGATTAAGTCCGTCGCGGACTGCGGCTCGTTTGATCCTATGATCGAACTGAGGACCTGCAAGAATATCAGCAAGATTGAAGGAGACCATGAAACGCTCTCGTACCAGGACTATAGGCCATCTGGCTAAATTTGTCGAAGTACCGAATAAGTATGTGATACGCCTCTTCCCTGGCCGTGCCTGCGTATTTCAGACCTATGGCAAAACAGCAACCGGCCAGTATGTGATAGTATGCAAGCTCAAACGTAGGGTTGATGTTATTCATGCCGTTGAGTTTGGCCTGGACATTTTTTGCTATTGTGAGGGGAACTTGAGCAGCCAACCATTCGTTATTTGGAGCAATCTCGCTCCACATTATAAGGGACCTGGCCAGAGTTCGTAACAAAAGCTGACCAGGAGGTACTCTCTCCAGAGCGACGACGGTGTCCGGAATAGTGAGGATATCGGCTACGTCTTTCCTTTCCGTTCGGAGGTACATGAAGCCGAGAGCAATTGACGCAGCAGGTGAAGTGAGGTTGACATCGAACGAAGGTCTTGTGGCTTTGACTCCGGTAAGTGAATAGCCTTCTCCATGAACGAGTACGCGAAGGCGGGATAGGAGCACTAGGTCGGCAGGAATATCCGAACCTTTCCCGAGCATGACCATCCCGAAGGCAAGCGCGGCACAGAGAGTATAAGCCTCCCGATATTCATTTGTTACATCAGGTTGAATGAGATCCCTTCTGCTCAGCTGGCCCAGACAAACCTCCGCCATACGACGATGTTTAGTCCCCATGTACAGCAGACCAATCCCTGAAAGACCGGCCGCCTGCGTTATCATCGGGACGTTCAAATCGACAGTTGGTGTGGGCAGCAGCGCGGGGGTGTGAACAGCCAGGAGTTTCGTAACGTGGCGGTTACTGCTCCCCGCGTTGGCGGCTGATAATCCGAGAAGGACCGCGATAGATGTCAGGTCGTGCTTAGGCGTGAGATATGCAAACGTATGCCATGTGAGCATTTCCCGCAGGTGGCCTGTTAGACCAAGCGCGAACAAGAAGCCAGCGTGCTCGGGCGTAAGTTCTGACGGCTTGTTGAACTTAATCCACGAGCTCTCGACGCCTCGACCCGTGGGTGAAATCCGCAGTCCCGCAGCAACACCGTTGTGGAACTCTCCCCAGGCACACGAGTCCATGGGAAGCTTGCCGTTTTCTGGCATCACCAAGAGGTTCTGCGGTTGAACGCGGAAACTGTACTCCATCTTCGGGATAGCGTAGGCTTCGCGAGTGACAACCTGAACTGAACCAAACGTGAAGACAGCCCTGCCTAAAGGCAGTGCTAGCGTACGTTCGGCCAGTCGGATGACCTGGGCTTGGTACTCCCTAGTCAGATCGTGCTCGCTATGAACGGGACTTAGTTCTTTCCATCGTGAGCATGCGAGGGAAGCCTCACCTCAACTCTGGCCTATCGGCCATTCTCACTACAGGAATGGTCGATGAACAAAGCATGCGAGCCACTTCTTCGAGACGCCTATCCTGCCCGAACCGTATCCCGGTGAAGTCTTCTAGATCCAACTCAACACCTGTGACGGTGGCAAGATCGCCGCTTATCGCCCGTCGCACATTATCACCAATGCCATTGATAGACTTGCGACAGAAAGTCGGAAGCTGTGCTCCACATGGGAGGGGTCAGAATCGTGCGACTCGCATAGAAGGAATACTCACAAGGTGATCCCTCACTGAGCGATAGCCATGGTTGGTCAACGGGTCAGGTTGATTGCTCATGCCCTCTGCGAGGTCATTGCGGCCGATCAGTTTGTATGCAGCTATCGGCCAATCACCCGCGGGCGACAGCTGACAAGTCCTGGCTACCTCTCGCAGAGGGACTGCAAGTCCGAAAGGCAGACGATCCATTATGATCCCGTGCGGTGAATCGGTTACTGCCATCAGCTTCACCGCTGCCTCTGCTCTCTTTCTCGTGTCTCCTTTGCTCTGCGCCAAGCTTCGATAAATAGCATTGACATGGTGGGTGCGACTCAGTGGGTCGACGTTTCCGAAAGCGAACGATGGTCGGGATGGGGGGTATATGAGCTTCCAGGTGGGGGTATCAGGCGCATCCCAGTCGGGATTATTGATGCGTCCATAGAGCGTAGAAAATATGTCAGGAGGCCAGACCGGCAGGCGATCGTCCAGGTGCGCAATAGCTAGAACATAATTTCGTTCAACGGGTTCTCGTGAAATGGGATAGATCAGAATACTCACTGGCTGAAGCTGGCGAAGGCCAAGGACCCATCGCGTCTGGTAATAGACGCTTCCAGTAGTCAGCCCACTCCGGACGTATCACCACGGCCAACTTGCATATGACAGGAACCAGCTTCATCAACGCCTCGTGCTCACTGACCGACAACAGCATGTCCTGCGCGACATGGTGAAGACCGTTCAAGAAATTCGCATGCAACTCTCGCGGTGCTTGCGTGGGCAGCATGATCTTTTCTGGTTGGGCGTTTGGAGGTAGCATAAGAGCCTTGAGCGCAGGATCATCCAGGAAGCGAGCAAATGAGCTCGACTTGCCCAACAGGTCCCATGGTACATAACTATGGTCAGTGACGGGCTCGGATGCACCAGTGAGGTCTAACGAATCGTAGACCGCCTCCGAGAGGGCATCGAAGGAAGTTGCTCCTTTCGCGAACCCTCGACTAGACCACCGCACAAGGAATTGGTAGTGGAACTGGAAGAATGCATCCGAAGGCAGGACCATGGCGAGCATAAGGAGACATCGTTGCGTCAATTCAAATGATGGTATCAAATTGAGCGATATTCGCGTTGCACTCCCGTCTTTGAGCCAGAGCGTAACAGAGGACTCCAACCCTTCTTTCAGCGCGACGACTTCTCCCGGCGGTGGTACTCGAGATGTAGTTCCAGGGTCAGCTGTGAGCGTGATGGGAAGCTCGCATAGTCCGTGGGTCAGAAGGCCCAGACTTCCGTCCGTCTTCAATACAAGCAGGTCCAATACGTTCGTCCGAAGACACGTAATTGGTGAGACGGATACGGCGGAGAGTCGCATGCACGGCTCGATGCCCACTGTCTCGTGGTCACGCTTGATGAGGGGCATGATGAGCAGTGACTGGGTCCGAGGGAGACACACAGCGAGGAATGCGCGCTCCATAGATCCATCCCATCGATTGTCGAAAACGGCGGCAGTTATATCACGGCAGCTAGCCACACTGTCTCAAGATGTCAGCTCTAGCCAATGATTTATTACTATGGTTTTTACGCACTCGGCTGCCACTATTTCTTCGCTGTACAGTCTCTCCATCCAATATGCCGGTCTCATACGTGCCGAGTCAACTGGATCGACGTTCAACATGCTACCTTCGATTCGACCGGCCAAAGTGGCACCGCCAGCGGCGGCGTCATGTTGCCCCAACG
>JANHOG010000586.1:0-14101 GCA_027627325.1 Phlebia brevispora
CGTCGCCATCGTCTTTCGACGCGTCGGGACCGCGAGAAGCAACCCCGTCGCGTATGAGGTCTCAACTATTGATGATAGCGGCCTTCACTGACCTCAATGTCGCTCATATCGGCACGTAAGCTGTTCGCGCCGGATGCTACGCAGAGTAACCACGTCCCGAGTTGTTCCATCGACTTCCGCAGGCAAGACCGCGGGGGCCGTGTCGACAAATCCACAGACGATCACCTGCACAGTAGGATTCAATCTTAGTTATGGTACGTTACGAATTTAAAACTACATTTATATTCTCAATCGTCTCCCAGACATACTGTTCATAGCGAAAGATATACGGACGGCGGACAAATAAGAACGGGCAAGATTATTATGAGACTGGCAACTTCAAGTCGCCAACATCTCACGCTATACTTCAAGCTGTCAAATCGGCTCAGCATACAATCATCTTTCGCTAATTAACACTTGTGACTTACCCGCATCAATGGTTCGGACAGTTTGCAGAGCCTTCGTAGCAAAGAACCGTACGTCCGCGTCGGGGTCGGTTTTCTGAGCTTCCAGCACTGGGGCAATCTTCTGGCGTATCATCTGTTGACCTTCAGGCGTGTTGCCGAAGGTTGTCGCCAAGACCTCTAGTGACTTCGCGACGTTGAAGCGAATGTTGGGAATAGGATCGCGTGCAAGCTGCAACAACGTCTCTATAATGTCAGCATTCACGATGTCGATCGTGAGCACAGGCGCAACCGTCTTCGAAAATGTCATGTGAGCAGTATAAAGAAGCATCGTCCAGTAAATCTCACCGTTATGGCCTGTACCGTGGTCATACGGAACAAGTATGTCGGATGTTGTCCCATACCGACAATTTTAGGCACAATTTGACCCTTTGCCCATTCAACGCCAAACACTTCCGTCAGTTTCTTGAGATTGACCGTCGCAGCTTCTCGGATACTGAAAACATTGTCTCCGAGCCACGACATGCAGAGATTTCCAAGTTGCTCATCGAAGAATGGCTTGCCCAGCTGAGTGGCGAGAAGGGGTATATATTCGATGATAGCTTGGCGTACTCGCCAAGATTTGTCTTCAGCCAACTCGATGATAGCCGGCAGCAGACTTTCAGATAGCAATTCAATACCAATTACTGTAAGAGTCCTCGTAAGCGCCGTGCTTAGATTAAACAAAAGTCTACCTACCTTGGTTGACAGTCTCGAGCTTGCTGATGATGTTGAGTCTGACATCCGGGAACTCGTCCTTCAGTAAGTGCAGGAAGAGTGGCAATAGATGCTCGATGGTAGCCTCCTTGCCCAGTAGCGGCGCAAGACCAGCAATTTGCGTGGCAACTGCAGCACGGACATGCTGAGAGTTATCTTGGCAAAGGTCGCGAACACAGGGCACGATGCGGGCGAGGATAACCTCCTTTTCAAGCAACTTTGCGAAACCTGGGATATGTGAGCTAAAGTCAGAGGACAAAGAACGTGTGGTGCACACCTGGAATTTGGCCTGCTGCAGCAGTACGAACTTCCGCCTCATTGTCTTTCAACAGTTGGACGTAGTGGCCGATAAGCTCTTCCCTGACCAGCTCTTGTCCAACCGCCTCGGCAAGCTGGGAGACCAGACCCATGAATACAGGTCACAAGACGCGGAGCTGCATAGCATACCTCGTTGAAATTCGACGCAGCCATGTACCGCACACGCCAGCTCTTGTCGGTTACGGATTGCCGGATCTGTTTCAGCAACTGCTCCTTGACTTCGGCGGGTGTCAATTGCTGCGCGATGGCGATGAGATCTGGTACAGTGAGCAGACGGACAGAGTCCTGGTCGTCCGCCTGAAGCCTTCTATAGATGGCCAATCCGTCGCTGAGCACATGTTGCTTCGACAACTTCTTGATCAGGTCCTAAAGCCACGTCAAATGTTATCGATGCCCCACAAAGGAGAATGAAGATAGACATACGGCTAGCCACTTAGCTGCAGCACGTCGAACCATGGGAGTGTCATCGGACCCAAGGGCAGCGAATCCCCTGCGGAGTTCGTCTTGCAAAGCTGGAGCCACTTTATCGTAGACTGGTGCATAAAGGGCGCACGCAGATGTCCGGGACGTAAACCACTCCCCACGCGACAACCTCTGCACAAGAGGAATGTAGTACTGTTCGAGTTGTGCTTGACTTAGTTTGGCCGCGACCTTGGTAATTGACTCTGCCGCCTGGCATCTAGGGTGTCAGCAAACACATAACAGCCACATCGCAGCCCCAGAGGAGCATGAATGATGCGAGACTTAAAAATAATACACACTTTGTCTCTAACAAGCGTCTCCTCTACGGCGGACAGGTTTTCCAACGGACCAAGCAAGAGGTGCGCATATTCAGGCCCCCCGAGATATTCCTCAAAATTCCTACCCAGCTCCTCAGCAAGCGCAAGAAGCACCTCGTCCTCATCGTCTACGGAATCTTGCAGGAAGGGTATTAGCTCGTCGCGTGCACGCTCGGGACCCAATGCGAGCGCAATCGTGGAGATGCGATGAATCGCGTTCAAACGTAGCTGAACATCTTCTGAGCGCAGCTCATCCATAAGGATGGCTATCGGTGCAATCTAGATAGAAACAGTCGTCCATATCGTCACGTCGATGGACAAGGATGTGGCAAACGAACCTCATCTACAGAGAATCCTTGATCCATGGTCGGCTGAATGCTAGACGACCGATTATGTGGTGACGTTTAAGAGTTGTGCCAAGGTGAATCGATGTTTTACTTGGTCAGAGAATATTTGTGAGAGCCGTTATGAGGATCCTCACAATTGTCTAGGAGGGGTTGGAAGGGGGAGAGGAATAAAGTGAGTGCAGTCAAGAAACAAGCCAGAGCGTGTGCTGTTGATGCTTTGTCTTGATCGCGATCTCTTCCTCTTCTGGGGTGGCTTATGCGCTCTCCGCCGCGCACTACTTTCCGCTCGACTTGCTGCGTTCAAAAGTGTTTCACGCCGTAATTATTCGTACACCGCACCAACTTTCATTCACTCCTGCTGACATCCCCATATAAATACTACACTGCAGCTATGTCCTAATTTAATACTATGGTACGACTGCTACCATCCGGAAACGTCTTCGCGAAGAAGACAGGTGTCCAAAAATTAGGCGGAACATGTGGCAGACCCGAAGGTCGTCACGGGCGACAACCAAAGCGTGCTACCCACGCTGAAGTTGTCGAAGCCGCAACAAAGACCTCGTTGAATGGTATTCCAGTTCTGGGGGTCATCCTTGAGGTATTGACGACGTCTATATCAATCACGTCAGCACAGGAGGTGATCACGGTTGTTCGCACAAACCTGATCGTGACGAGGTCAACTTAAAGCAAGCTCGTATAGACGGTTTTGATGAGCCTTAGGGCGACGGACGCTTGAGGTTGAGAACCAAATCCAAGGCCTTCCCTCAAGTCACTACAGGAACACCAGCGTAGCCGATATTGCCAGGAGGACTCGAGTCCCGGAGACCTCGCCGCGCAACAAACGCAGCAGCACCGACAGATAACAAGGTATCATCCCGTATGCCACAGACGAGGACCGACGGAACATTGCGACGCTAGATCGCACGTCCTGACGGACGACAATACGCGCCATCCATAAGTGTACTCCGTCGCACGCGACAGGGCGCGCACGCAGCGGCCAGAAATATCTTTGCAGATATCCTTGTACCTCTGCCTGCCGGGATATTCCTGGTGGGCGGGACACAATGTCCAAGATTACGTGCAAAATGCAACGACGTATGATGCATATACGTTGACGGTCAACGTCATACGCTAACAGTTCGACGGCAGCATTGCCAGCACACATCGTTCCGTAGAACGAAGTATTGGACGTCAAGGTAAGATTTGACTGTTGCCCGGCGTGTCGTGACGACACAATGGATTCCTCGCGAGCACCAGCGGACTGGCGATCAAGGAAAACTGATCCGGCGCAGGCCTTTAATCGAACCTCCAAGTTGGAAAACGACTCGACCCAGGGCAACGTAAGCCTCGTGGATATGTTCGCGACTTTCCGTAAACCTCGCATAGGGTCTCGTCCACATGGGATTACTCGCATGGAGAGCGATATCGCTATCGGCTTGATCCTGATAATGTCAAGAGCATGAGAGCTTCGACAAGGAGTCATTTGCCTATCTGCGGATGGCTGTTGTCTCGCCGCGCTTATAACAGCGCGGAGAGCAGTAGAGTCGACGGGTGGAGAACCACGTCCTCCGCCACCCGGCTCGAGAACACCACCTCTTATTTTCGAATTCTTTGCATTCAGCATTGCATTTTCAGCATGCTTCTCGGTCCTTGACAATGTCAAGTTTCATGTCTGCATCTGCGTCTGTGCGAAGCGTCATCGGTTCGTAGAGAAAAGTCTGCCTTTGCGAAGGTGGACTCTACGAAGAATTCCCCGCTGTTGACCTCGTCGATATAAGGGTTCCGATCTTGAAGGAGAATAAGATGAAGAGAGAGCTAGATGATGGAGTTCGAGGAATGAGGCCAACGGCGAGGAAGGAAGAAAGTAGGAAGGGTAGGACGATGTTATCGACAGAAAAACCCCTGTCCTTAAGACCCGAATCCGGAAGGCTGTGCGTGGGAACCACCTGCCAGATAGAATGGGCAGCCTGGAGTCGTCATAGCGGCTTCGGCGGTCCGGAGCTGCCGCTCTTCACATTGAGTATTTATTGGGATTCTCCTCGATATTTCCTGAGACACGTCTCTTGCCCTCCAACCTGAGATAGCGCAATTTTCTCGCACTGTATCGCCCCTGTTTTTTTTCCCGCTTGAAACATGCCAGTCGAACAGAAGCAAGACAGGGTCGTCCTCAAGCATCCAAAGGTGCTGATCTGCTGTAAGGGGCTGAAAAGAACTGCAGGATTGACATTACGATCAACAGGGTGCTACTGTAGAGATCCTTTTGTACGGTGCTACCGTCATTTCTTGGAAAGCGCCGTCTCCTCTGAATCCAGAGATTAAGGAGCGACTCTTTGTCTCTTCCAAGGCTGTTTTGGATGGTAGTAAACCCGTTCGCGGTGGCATACCTTTGGTCTTCCCCTGCTTCGGGCCTCCTTCTCGCCCCGAACATTCCAAACTCGCACAGCATGGCTTTGCTAGAAGTGAGACGTGGAAGTTTGGCGGTATCGTCATGGACAATGAGGCAGGCGTCTCTGTCAAGTTCCGTAAGTCCGGAAACTCCTCCTTTCCTGCCACCTGCTCACCCTCAAGCCCAGTTCTTGAGCCAATTGAATCCATCAAGGCAAAATACGACAAGCCTTTCGAGCTCACTTACATCGTCACTCTCGCCGAGCATCAGATCAGCACCGATCTCCACGTGAAGAACACTGCCCTTTCCACGACGGGTCCGCTCGAGTTCCAAGCTCTTTTCCATACCTATTTCGCGGCGCCCGCCAAGGAAATCGGTGTCACACCTCTTCAGGGAGTCAGCTACTACGATACTACGGGAACGACACCCGAGTTGAAGTCTCAACTCCATACTGAATCCAGAGCCGTCGTCACCATCCCCAAGTTCACTGACAACGTGTACCAGAATGCACCTGGAAAGTACCATGTGACATGGCCGGGCGGAGGCGTGGAGGTGACGACCAAGAACCTCAAGGACGTGGTGGTCTGGAATCCGCAGGAAGAGGCTGGTGCAAAGATCGGTGACATGGAGCCCGGAGGATGGTAAGTGAATGGTTATAGATTCACTTAGCACTTTTCTGACGCGCATATCAAACGAAATCTAGGAACAAATTTTTGTGTCTCGAACCGGGACATGTGTGCGGCTACATCCAACTTCCTGCTGGAGAAACGTGGACTGGTCATCAAGTCATCACGGTCACTGATGGCCAGAGCTCGAAGGCGTAAATTCAACGAAGGTACAGAAACCAAGAAATAAAATTGTACAGTAGGATAGCTGTATTCGTGAGGAGTGCGAATCGTACACACACATATGTTGGTTGAGCTGTCATCTCAGTGTGGCACGCCCGCGTTGGGACCACGCGTGTGACAGAGAGGGAAAGCTGTGACAGTTCGCGGCGTGACGCGTCAGAGAACCGTCGAGCACCTCTTTGACCCGACACCCATCACCAGCTTTATCCCTGAACTACGACTATTACGAATCTCAGCCTGCGGACCATGTGTTTCAATGGATCGTCAGATACCAACGCTGCGTGTGCGAATCAATCAGATTGACTATACCCTGCAACCGTCAGGCTCTCTCGACAACACATGTTTACCTCGGGTCCCTATCATTCGAATATACGGGGAGTCAACGATAGGGAAAAAGGCATGCATACATATCCATCAAGTGTACCCGTACTTTTTCGTGGAGTACACGGGGAAGATGGTTCCCGAACACGGTATGCCCTGGTCACTATGTGGACGTCCAGACTTTCTCACGGAGTAATCCACAGTCAATCGGTACATAGCCAGATTGACAGTCTCGTTGAATCATGCAATTGCGGTGTCTCTCAAACGAAATCCGAACTCCCCGAACTCCCGCTTCGTTCGGGCGATTATACTGGTGAAAGGGGTACATTTTTACGGATTTCATTCTTCGTATTCCCCTTTCCTCAAGGTCTTGCTGACCGACCCTGGTATTGTTAATCGTGCTGTAACTCTTCTTCAAGCAGGGACAATAATGAAGATGCGCTTTCGTGTGTACGAGAGTCATCTCAGTTACCTTCTTCAGTTCATGAGCGATTTCGGCCTATATGGCTGTGGCTGGATCGACCTTGCAGAACTTTGGCAACGAGACAGTCAAGATCCTTCCTCCGAAGATAACTCTGAAGCGTCCCAAGCAAACTCTTTACCTTCAGGTCTATCTGTTCCACAGTCGCCCTACTATCGGCAAACACGTATGCCATTGGAACTGGACGCCTCAGCACACCAGATTCTCAACCGACATCGACTTTCACCTCGAGATATACATCACCAATTGGCAATACCAGCCCCGTCTTTACCAGATGAGCCCGTCGTTTTGAGCGTGCGCGAGTTGTGGGAAGATGAGCGCAAGCGCAGGGCTGCGAAAGGCCTCTCACCCACCCCGGTCCTGCCCAGGGATCCTAGTGAGCGATCTAGGGGCAAAGGAGGAGACTGGGCTGCAGAACTCCATTGGTGGGACGAAATCCGCAAGCGAATTGAACGTGAACGCGCCCAGGAACCTGAACCACCCCCTAGTCAATCCTGGGAGAAATGGGTGATGACAACGTTTGAAAGCGTAGAAGCTTTGTGGGAGCGTCAATGGAGAGTTTGGAAGCCATCGAGCCACGAAAATGTCAAAGAAACATGTGCAACAATTGAAGATAATCCTTACGAGGCATCAACGACAGACGTTTCCTCAAGTCAAGAGAGCAATACCCCGGGAGCAGAATCAGAGGTTGATGTCGACGAAGCTATGATTACATCTCAGGAGATCAGTCGTATCGTTGCCCAAGAGGAAGATGAATGGAAGAAGCGAGAAGAAGCTCGGCCAGAGGTGAACAACGATACTAACATTACAGAGGAGTCGTTGACACCGGAAGCCGAGCTCGAGGAGGAAGACAGTGTCACGCCCAAACCGAGTCCGACAAAGTACTGTCATTCAGCATTCTATCCTGCCATGGTCGCTGACGTGCTGTTTAGCACACCTTCGAAGGCTGCCCAGAGAGAAGCATATCAGCTCGCGTTGCAGAAATTGACGAGGTAACGTTGTGTTGATTTATGTATAGGATACATTTTTGATTTCACCTCGTAGGTTGCGTCCGACGCCTACATCTCGCAGTAGAAGCACAACTCCCACACAGTATGTGATATCCACTTGCGACCTCGAATCATTCTATTCACTCTCTGGTAGGGGATCCCGTCAATCTTCCATCGAAGCTCGGACTCCTCGACCAAGCGATGTCGTGGGGAGAGTATCTGATGCCGCAACAGGACAGCCCGGCGCGATGCCTTCTGGACCGGTCCTAGATACATCTGAGAACCCTTTTCTAGTGCATGTTTGTGCCAATGCTCAAGATATCGCCAGTCACACGGACCGTGGCCTGTTTGCAGCTGAACTCGCTGCTCGAGCAACTAGTGTTGAACATGAGGTCACCATGTCATCGTAAGCTTTCAGCGCCAACTAGCTACCTAAGTGGCTAACACCATATGATACATGTGCAGCACGTACGATCGGCTGAATGGTCTCTTCGACGTCTCTGACCGTTCGTCCCGACGATCAGTGTCGCCTACATCTGCAAACGGTGGGCACTTCGTTAGAAGGAAAGAGAACGATCTAGCCACAGAGCCACCTGCAAAGCGCAGGAAGCTTGATATTGATGATACAACATCTCTTGAACCGATAACTTCCCCAATGGCTTCATCGAGGAGTAGACCGCCACCCACACCGTTCCCCCGCGCGCCTGCAAGAGCAAGCCAAGCCGTGACAGTCTATGAGTACGCTGCGCCGCCACCTTCTACTGTCGAGCTTCTACTGTCGATGGATAACTACGGAATACCCTCCAAGCTGTATCAGCATCCTTTCTACTCCATTGAGAGTGATGCGCCCGAACGTCCTCGCGAATTCGCAGGATTAGTCTTCGACCTGAAAGGAGGCACAGGGATGGGGGTACTGGACGAGTTCGTCGGCACAGCCGCACCAGAGGCGATTGCATCCCAACCCAAATTGAGTAACACGGATGTTCGTGGCTGGGAATATGCTAGCCTACCTCCCAGTCTTCAGCAAGTCAATAACTGGCTGCGCGAGAACAAAGGCCAAATTACTGTAGGGCAGCGGAAAAAGTCATCTCAGGTAGGACCCGGGAATAATAACCTGGGCTTTGTGCTGAATTTGTGGTAGATCACAGGTCCGACTCAATTGAATCCATACGGGCTGAAAGGAAGCGATCCCTCTGTCCCGGTATCCGCACGAGGACATGGCAGTATGACTGCATTGTCGCTTGAGGTCTTTGGTAAGCCTTATTCAATAGTTGATAGGTATTGTAACTCACATATATAAAGCGCCGTCTCGGGACAATCATCTACCTGATCCTGGAACAGACGAAATTGCTGCAATTTTCTGGTCCTACTATGACTCAAATCTTCAACGTGACGATCATGATGAACCTTTTAAATGCGAAGACGGCGTCATAGCGGTGCAGAAGTCTTGTCTCGATCCCAAGAAGTTGCGCGACCAGGTCATTGACGCAGCGGACACGGAGCTCGAAGTGATCAACAGGCTCATTGATATCGTCAATGAGCTGGACCCTGATATCGTAACTGGCTGGGAGATCCAAGCTGCGTCGTGGGGTTACTTAACTGCGCGTGCTAGCCTCTATGGTGAGTGGTAGGTATGGTGATATGGATATTCTGGACTTACACGTCCGCAGGCCTCGACGTCGGGGAGCAGATTTCTCGCGCGCCTGGTCGCCAAGTCATTGCAGGCTCTGATCAATGGGGTGTACGCACGACGTCTACATTCAAAGTAGTCGGGCGGCACGTTCTCAATCTGTGGCGAATCATGCGGTCAGAGCAGAGTTTGCTCAATTATTCCTTCGAAAATGTCGTATTCAATACTCTTCGGCGTAGGTAAGTGGAGCGGCTCACTTGTCATTCCTACATAATCCCTGACATAATGGTAGAACGCCTCGATATACCCCATCCACTTTGACTCAGTGGTACTACAGTGCTACCCCAGAGCATGTGTCCCGTCTACTTATATACTATAGTACCCGCACGTCGATGGTCCTGGAGGTTATCGAAGTAGCGGAGATAGTTACGAAAACATCGTGAGTATCACTCTCCAGATCGCTCCGGAAAATTCATGATCTGCGATCTCCAGGGAGTTTGCAAGGGTCTTTGGGGTGGACTTCTTCTCAGTCCTGAGCCGAGGATCACAGTTCAAAGTTGAATCATTCATGTCTCGCATCGCTAAGCCCGAGAGTTTTCTCCTGCTTTCGCCGAGCAAGCAAGATGTACGTATACGGAACGGTGCTATTGGTGCCCAATGCTGATACCCTATCGTTTGCAGGTTGGAAAACAAAACGCGGCAGAATGCATGCCACTTATTATGGAACCGTTGTCCGCCTTATACAACAGCCCTCTTCTTGTTTTAGACTTCCAATCATTATACCCCTCAGTCATGATCGCATATAATTATTGCTATTCTACGTGTTTGGGTCGCGTCGTCGATTTCAAAGGCCAGAACAAGTTCGGAGTGACCGAACTCCATCAACCACCTGGCCTGCTAGAGAAGCTGCAGGATCATATCATAGGTGCGCCCCGGACTTTGTTTCAGTATGTGGAGGCTGACAGTCACGTAGTTTCACCTAATGGCATGTTGTTCGTGAAACCCGAAGTCCGCAAGGGACTTCTGGGGCGTATGCTCACAGAGCTACTGGATACCCGTGTGATGGTCAAGCAGGCAATGAAAAGCGTTACGAACGACAAGGTAACTATAGCAAGTCGTATACTCGTGGACACAGCTGATACTTGATTAGGCGCTACAACGAGTCTTAGATGCAAGACAGTTATCTCTCAAGTTTATTGCAAATGTTACGTATGGGTACACAAGTGCTACTTATTCTGGCCGTATGCCTGCTGTAGAAATTGCGGACGCTATAGTGCAGACTGGGAGAGAAACACTAGAGAAGGTATGTCTTGATCTATTCCTTTCAACATACGGCTATGTCTAAGCTTCGTATAGGCTATTCGGCTCATCGACGCAACGAAGAAATGGGGAGCGAAAGTTGTGTATGGAGATACCGACTCCGTATTCATATATCTGAAAGGAAAGACTAAAGAGCAGGCATTCAGGATCGGCAACGATATCGCCGAGACTGTCACAGCCATGAATCCAGCACCGATCAAGCTGAAGTTTGAAAAGGTGCGATGACGCCCGTTGTCGCATACTCATTGACTTTAATTCCCCTCAGGTTTACTTGCCGTGCGTTCTGATGGCCAAGAAACGCTATGTTGGATTCAAATATGAAAGCCCAGACGACAAAGAGCCTGTATTCGATGCAAAAGGCATAGAAACTGTTCGACGGGATGGGGTAATTGCCCAGCAGAAAATGGTTGAAACCAGCCTCAAGTATGTATCTTCTTTTTGTTCCCACGCTCATTTGCTCACTCGGATTCCAAAGAATCCTGTTCAGGACATCAGATCTTAGTAAGGTCAAAGACTATTGCTGTACCACATGGGCACAAATACTGGAGAACAAGGCTCCTGTCCAGGATTTTATTTTCGCCAAGGAAGTCAAGATGGGAACGTACAGGTTCGTAGCACCTTTGTGTCACTTCCAACCTCTGTCTGATCATCTTTCCTCCAGTGATAAAGGGCCACCGCCTCCTGGCGTTGCTGTAGCAGCCCGACGGATGGCGGAAGATCCGAATGACGAGCCGCAATACGGTGACCGCATCCCCTACGTCATTATCAGAGGCTCGCCCGGTACCCGGCTGGTGGATCGTGCAGTACGCCCGGAGGAGGTTCTCAATGATGCGTACGTCCCGGGACCACAAGACCTATTGCGTTCGCTGATTTGAATTCCGTAGTCACAAGTACATCGACGCTCCATACTACATTTCGCGGGTTCTCATCCCTCCACTGGAGCGCATCTTCAATCTCGTTGGTGCCGACGTGCGCGGCTGGTACGACGAGATGCCGAAGGCGCTGCATGCGGATGAGCCCGACTCGGTCTTGATGTCTCCACGGAAGGCGAGCAAGCAGGCGGCGTTGATCAACAGATACAAGATCGACGAGCATTTTTTCAGCTCGCACTGCATAGTCTGCAATTGTTACGCCTCTGACAGTACGTACAAGGTCGCCTTGAACTCGGTCGTATGCTAACCTGCGGTATTAGTTATTTGTGACCAGTGCCGTTCTCAGCCGCAGGACTCGATTGCTACTCTCTCGGGAAAGCTCAACCGCACGGAAACGAGGCTCAAGCAGGTGCAGCTAGTCTGCACGTCTTGTTCGGGCATACCTACCGCCGAGCCTATCCTTTGCGAATCTCTCGATTGCCCGTGGTTGTATGAACGAAAGAAGATTGAGAACAGGACAGACTCGCTGCAACTGGTTAGAGATGTTATTGATGATCTCGAAGCTGACATCAACGAGGAACAAATAGCCGTAAGTATCGGTTGTCTGTTGTACAGGACAGGTTATTAATCAAGATATTCTCAGCTCGAACTTGGGTTTATTGAAGCAGAGGATGAAGCGGAGGACTACGAAGAACTGGATGAGGAAGTATGGATCGAAGAAGCCTGGGAAGAGGGTGTTGAATACGCAGAAGATGATGAAGGCAACCCATGAAGCATGTGACTTTGATCCTCTCTTTTCACAACTAGTTCGCGCTCAACTGCGTCTTAATCAGTTCCTTCGTCCGCTGCTCCATTTCATCGAAGATCTTCAAGGCGTCAGCAAGCTTGCGAGTTGCCTCCGCATCAGCGGCGAGGGCCTCTCTCAAGGCAGATCCATTGTCAGCAAGGAAGTTGATGTCCCCATCTACCGCGAGGAAAGAAATCATCAGTCACCGCTTATCTGCCGCCAAGGGTTTAGCCTCTACCTGCGCTCTGCTCAACTTCGGTCTCCGAGACCGCATCTATCTTGACATCCTCAGTGGTAGATGCTAGCTTATCCAAGACTGCCCCCGAGAGAGTCAAATGATCAGGTTGAAGAGATACCAAAGCTACCACCTTGTCACATGTGTTCGATTAGCAATCCCATAGATATGCCGGAGAGTTTACCTCAGTAGCGGTGACTATACTGTAGAATGCGTTGAGAAGGGGAACGACTGATTGTAATGTCACTACCTACCTAGCCGGCATAACCAAAGTTTTTGAGTGACGAGCTTTGAATGCCTGGACTATAGACCTGATTACAGCGGAAGCCGGGTGTTCTTTGGCGGGATCCTCATATGCTTTCCAGATGCCAGGCTCAAAATGAACGCGGAGTTCTAGTTGATATCACATTATCGTTAGAGTGAGAACAGAATTGGACCTAAAGCGACAAAGTACCGTTAAAATAGGGTGCAATGTATAGACACCCTGCCTGTGATGCAGCAAGTGCTTGTGGAAGGCTGAAGAGGCATGTAGCCAAAGTACGAATGCCAATCTTCTCCAAGTACTGACAAGCCAGGATGGATTCCGGAGTAGCGGGTATTTTGATGCATACCCGCTCTCTACAAATGTAGTGTCAATGTAAAGATATCGCATTCTCAGACCTATTGCCCATGACGAACTTTGGAATTCCGTGAGAGCTGAAGACAGCTACCAGTCGCTTCGCGTGGGCGATGGTGCCTTCGGTATCGTACGCCTTTGACGGAGAGGTCTGTACGTGCACACGTCCCGTAAGGTGTGGGTATATCTCAGCTGCCAATAAGACGTTCTACAATAAAAGTTCGATGTCAAGTTCGATTGAGTGACCCGGAAAGACGGTCTAGACCAGAAGATCGAGGGCATCAGCGACCTGATGCTCGACGTCAAGGCCGCTGGCCTTCGCGGTGGTGCAGGCATCGCGGAGGATGTGTGCTCTTTCTGCCTTGACTGCTTCAGAATAGACAATTGCTTGATTGGAGGTCATATCGCAGAAGAGTTTACCCCCCGCCGTGTGACGGGAGGCAACATCGGGATCCATAGAGTCTACATCGACTGCAAGATGGTCCCTGATGCTGTCGAGAAGGGTTGCCATGGTGGTACGCTGTATCGCAGCGGGGGAGAGATGGGCCGCTATTGCCCAGTTACTATGGGATAACACTGGCCCAAACAAGTCAGGGCGTACCGGACTCCGGCAGCGTGCCTGACGAGCGCGAACTACAGAACCTTCCTAATTGGGAACAGCCCAAGCGAGTCCGAGTCACTGAGACTCCACTGGCACGTACTTTCCTCCTGACCAAGTGTCCGGCAAACGGCCGTCGCTCGTTCTGGCGTGCTGCTTTGGGGGTACACGCGTCAGGGTCAGCGTTGTGAAATTGAGGAGCCTTGTGTAGTAGGAAGACGGCAGAGGTGCGACAAACTTACCTGAAGGCTATCTGTTCGGCGAGCGGCCATCTCACACGCCTCCACGAAAAAGATCTGCATATGTGCCTAGGCCAGTCCATCGTGGGGCTCGTCATAACGTTTATAACACATGAGATCGGTGCAGCCGCCGTTG
>JANHOG010000587.1:0-14074 GCA_027627325.1 Phlebia brevispora
GGCGGCGCTTGCCAGAACACGAACATTTGATCGGCATCTCGTGACGCGCCTCCGCCGACGAACAGGCTGGACGCGACCCTTATCATTCCTACCACGACCATGAAGTACTAAGCTTGCTTGAGGCAACATATACCTTGGCCTACACCTGGATAGCTTGGATATATCACAATGCGTATTACGAGAACTCGCGTAAGTTGTGGTGCAATATCTACTATTATATGTCCGCGACCGTCTACTTACACCAGCGTATCTCCCAAGCTTCCGATTTCAACCTCACTGCTACGCAGCCATTACGGGCCCTATGCGGTGCATACCAAACAGGGAAATGAACTCCCACCACTAGGGGAAGGAAGAGAACGGTACATGACTTTCAAGTAATACTTCGCCTGAGACGGTACTTCATAACCCCGCGTCATACAGGTTCGCCGTCAAGAACCCAGCAACGGGAGAGGAGTTAGCAACGTCAGTGCCATTGTCTCGAATATTTCACGAATTTACTGACGATAGGCACTCGAGCAGCGTGCAAACTTCTTCAGCAGACGATGTACGAGCAGCAATATCCGACGCCTACGCCGTCTTCAAAGAGGGAACTTGGTCTAAAGCGCCCCTCGATGTTCGCTCCTCCGTGTTGGCTCAGCTGGCCCAGAACGTAGCAGAAAACATAGACGACCTTGCGAAGATGGAGTCTCTGCAAACGGGCAGGCCAATCCGGGAAATGAAAGCGCAATTGTTGCGAGTCCCTGAATGGCTGTAAGTAATCTAATTTTCTAAGCCCAGCAGTAAGACAAGATAATCATTAGCATATACTTCGCATCTGTCCTGCGCACCCATCAGGGATTTGTTGCTCCTACAGATGGCCCGCTCTTGAATTATGTGCAACGCGTGCCTCTAGGAGTCGTAGCTCAGATCACGGTGAATACCTTGTTGTCCTCGATAATGAACGAATAGGAATGTAACTTTCTTTCCCGCAGCCCTTCAATCATCCATTGTTCATTGCCATAAAAAAACTCGCTCCTGCTCTAGCAGCAGGAAATTCCGTAATTGTCAAGCCCAGCGAGCATGCGCCATGTAGCGTTCTTGAGCTTGCCGACATGGCGGAGGCTGCGGGACGTACGTGTACCCATATTGACATTGTACTATTACGTCTAAAGCGTAACCTGTAGTGCCTAATGGCGTCCTGTCAGTACTCCCGGGTTTCGGTAAGACTACGGGCATGAATATTATTTCCAACCCTATGATACGTAAAGTGGATGTCACAGTACGTATACTTTTACGCATATAGGCCACGGCTGAGTATGTTATAGGGAGGCACTATTATGGGCCGCGATGTCGGGGCCATAGTAGGCCGTAATCTGGCGGCATATAATGCTGAGCTGGGCGGAAAGGTAAGCATCTTCAGATTACGAGGTATTTTGGTCTAACCTGTACATTTATTAGGCACCCGTTGTCGTGTTTGACGACGCTGATCCTGAGTCCGCTGCTAACGGAGCTGCATTTGCTTGCTTTGTTGCTTCTGGTCAGACCTGCATCTCCGGCACTCGTCTTATCGTACAAGAGCAAATCTACGACGACTTCATGCGACACTTCTTGCATAAGGTCGAAACGATTAAGCTTAGGATGGGTGATCGTAAGTTGTGACTTGCTCAAAGGCAAACACAGCACTGACTCTCGAGTCAAGCCCTCAATCCGAAGACCATGATGGGTACCGTTATCTCTGAACAACAAGTACAACGCATTCAGGACATGGTTGACAGGAGGAGCAAAAAGAGCAAGATCCTCGCCGGGGGTCAACGTTTGACTGGCACATCGAGTTGGGATGGCTTCGATTTTTCAAAGGGGGCATTCTACCCTCCCACGGTCATCGCGAATATCTCTACAGACGAAGATCTTTGGAGAGAAGAAGTCTTTGGACCTGTAGTTGTCGTCAAGAAGTTCACCGTGAGTCGGTTGCGCACATGACATCGTAACACCTCAATCATGCAAGCACGTTACAGGATGAATCAGAGGGCGTTACGTTGGCTAACGCTTGCAAGTATGGCCTTGGTGCGGGGATATGGACCCAGAACTTGTCACGGGCCCACCGCGTAGCTGCTGACATTGAAGCGGGTCTGGTCTGGGTGAATACTCATCACAGGAATGATCCTAGCTCCCCATGGTGCGTCAAATTCCGCATGATTGCAAGGGTATACCCGCTGATCGCGTTCCAGGGGTGGGATGAAAGAAAGCGGCATCGGCAGAGAGAATGGGATAGAAGCGTACAAATCTTGTATGCCCCACATCTTACTCCTTCGGCGCCCTGCTGATATACCGCGATACGCAGACTCGCAGACGAAGTCGACCATCGTCAACATCGCCACTGCGGAAGACACTAGAGAGAACCAGGATTGGTTCGCGTTAGACGGTGAAGATCGGCGATACGGCTGAGACAGTCATGAATACTTTCGAGCAAGACTTGACGTTGTATCTAGCAGTAGGTAGTTCCCGAATACTCACGTGTATACACCACAAACGTTGACGACTCGAATATGTCTGACGCAGTGTAGTCTCGAATATTATCATCTGATTGGTGCGACCTCTCCACACATTACTCTCTGATGCGCGCTCTTGGACATGACTCAGCCGGTCATGGTCGGACATGAATTATCATGAATGGCGGGTTCACTGGGGAAACACTGACACAATATTGACTAGGTTCTCTTGAGCGATACAGCTTCCTGGGGCCCGGGTTATCATTTAGGCGGCAGGACCGCTCATACTATGCGGAGGCCAGGTTATTCCGTCTGCAGTGCTCTTAGCAGCAGGTATGTTGTACGAAGTTCTCAGAGGTACATCTAGCCCGCCCTATTCTTCTTCAGACGAAAAGTATGAAGTGTCTCGTCGTCGATTACCTCTCGCCGGAAACTGCGCCCGCCGGACCGTGGTAATTGCCGCTAAGGCTGTTTGGGCGCTTGACTGCATTGAAGGCTTGATTCTTCGCGCTTTGACAGATCCACATCCCAGCGATAAGCTTGGTCATTCATACAACATATGCAGAAGAAGACGTGTCGGCTCGCCCGCAATCAACAGGGGTGGATGTGCCAACCCGTGACGTACCTGTTCTCACACGAACAGCGTCTTCGTGGGTATTGGTTTGAGATGGGAAACGTACATAAGATAGGCGTATGAGGGATGAAAATAACAACAGACTACCCTCTCAGTCTAGTCTACGAGAATGCCTTCGTACCTCCTCAAAGGCGGTGTTGTTGCAACCTGGACCAAGGATAACCAGGCCCGCACTCTCAAAGCGGATGTCCTCGTCGAAGGTTCGACGATCACCGCAATAGGGCAAGACTTGGCAGTACCGACTGGTACAGAAGTTGTCGACTGCCAAGGTCGCTGGATAGCCCCCGGGATGATCGACACACACAGGTAAGTGGAGTTTGGATGGTCTCTTACATCCGTTGTGGATTCCTGCGGCGACTGATTACTTTCGTGACCAGACATACGTGGATGACAGTCCTGAGAGCTGTGCAATGCGAGTGCGTTTTGTGGCCTTATCATTGCTAGACATTCGGCGATCCTGAGATCTACTCAGCTGGCTGCTCACTGAATACCTGGTGAAGTCCACACTGTAAGCTGCTACGTATGCCGATTATTCAGGCTATTGCTGATCAATGCATGAAGAGTGATTCAGGCCGGCATTACTGCAGAGGAGGCGCGAATCGGCCAGTTAGCTGGCTGCCTCGAAGCGTTGCACTCTGGAGTGACGACGATCTTGGATCACTTCCATGTTGCACATACCCCCGAACACGCTGATGCTGTGCTGGAAGCCACCGTGCAGTCTGGTGCAAGGGTTGTCCTGTGCCCTGCTCGTCAGAGCCCCGCTACTAGTGCGTTTCCCGCACCGACGTTCGACAAGGAGGAGGAAACTCTCAAATGGCAAATTGAGAAACTGAAGGAGTGGGGTGCGAGGGGAGGAGGCAAGCTTAGTGCTGACGGACGTGTTACCCTTGGTCTTGCGTAGGTTCAGTTCTCAAGCGTCGTGACGTGTGCTTACACGAAAGTTAGGTATGATTTGGCAACCATGGGGCCCATGGAAGCTCATCGCGAGTTTCTCAAGTTTGCTCGCTCAATCCCCGTCTCTATCATCACCGCGCATGTCGTTCAAGGTACAGCCAGAAATATATGCGGTTCTCTGACTGGCTAACTTCTCTGCGCCACAGGTCCCCGTATTCGTATCTATCGCGATGGCGGTCTGTTGGGTTCGGACGTCGTATTCTCTCACTGCAACGAGTTGTACCACCACACAGCCCCAGACGCCGAGATGTGGGCGATCATGAAAGAATTCAACTGTGCCGTTGCTGCTACGCCAGAAGACGAGATGGGCATGGCACACGGAAACCCGGTAGCGTTCGAGGCTGTGGAGCGAGGTGTCAAGTGTGGCTTGGGCGTGGTACGCCTTTTGTTCCGTCATTAATGGCCTGGAGACAATTAAGCTTTTTCACAGGATGCAACATCCATCAATAGCGGCGACCTATTCACTCAGATGCGCTTTGCACTACAATTCCACAGAGGTACGTTCCGTTGTCATGTCAGCGATTTACGGACTTCTCACTTCCTCGGCAGCGAGGCAACACGAGAAGGTTCTCAAAGAAGGTCTGAAGCCTCCGAAACACAACAAGTTCACTAGTGCGGATGCTTTCCGACTTGCCACACTGGGAGGTGCAGAATGCTTGAACATGTCGCACCTCATCGGTTCAATCGAGGTCGGCAAGAAGGCTGACATCGTCATCTTTGACGCCACCTCAGCGAATTTGGCCGGCGCCGTCGACCCATTCCAAGGAATTGTATTCCACGCGTCGAACGCGGACGTCGAGACAGTTCTTGTTGACGGCGAGATCGTGAAGAAAGACGGGAAGCTTACAAAGGTCGAGTGGGGACCCGTGGCGAAGGAGTTGCAGGAGAAAGCAAATGGTATCCATCAGAAGTACCCAGCAGAGAAGCTAGAGGAGATCTGGTCCGAGTTCTACGCCAAACACGGCGGGCCCATGTGGACGTAAGCCCGCGGATATAGGATGACAAGCAGCTTCGAGTATGCCGTACAGCTGTTGATACCAGAAACACGGAACTTGTATTGTATCTAGGACTGTTTCGACCGCTCTTTGGTGCGAATTGTGGCTGGATAGGGACGCTGTCCACGACGATCAGGTTCCGTTACAGAGCTGAGCGCATTGCTGAAAGCGGCGACTGCTTCCGCCCTTTGAATGGAAAAGCACCTTCCCTTCAAGTCAACATGCTCATCAGAGACGCTGGATGCTAGACTTTTCCCTGTGCTGTGGTCCCTTGATCTTTCATCCTTCCCACCATCGTCTCCAGTGCCGTACACAGACGTTATATTGGGAGCATCTGCTCGTATTTCGGCCTCAAATACGGACTGCCCTCTCACACAAAGGGATGGAGGGTGAAAAGCAGGTAAGCGCTGGTATTCACCTGCTCACCCAAGCAGTGTCTAACGTTTGAATGCATGTGCAGAGCATCGACTTTCATAGGAGTACGTGTCCGCGGCCATCCTCCAGAGACGCACTCAACTTTGTACAGTTACCGATGATGTCGAATCGTCGCCATGCTCTGTTCTCCACGACGAACAGTTCATGCATGACATCGAGGGCCTTCCGTTCTTCGGACCACTAGATCCTCCTCGCTGGCCCCTGCACAAGACATTGTTTCTGGGAGGGATACTTTTTCCCCCACTATGGTTCATAGGGGCGTTTATGAATGTGAGGGATACAGATGATACCTGTACGTGTCAATCTGCGTTCGTCGGATAGCTCTAACTGGATATCAGGGGCCGAGCTGTTCAGACGGAGATGTCAAGCGGTGGTCATGGTCTTGTCCATTGTTCTCGTTGCGCTGATCGTGCTGGAGACTGCATTCAGGGATACATGAAGACATGATATAGATTCCGATTTACAAAAATTCTGCGTAATGGTACAGTATGAGTGCATAATATTCAAACATCCTCACTACAGTATTCCAATCTGTGTGTGTCAACTTGTCTTGACGGCCTCTTTCGTCGGCGCCTGGAAGGCGGTAAGATACCATGGAATAGTAGATTAATGGGTTTGCATACCTCTGCCTCCTCGACTGGCGGTTCGTCAACGAAGTCTGGCGCTTTGTTCAGGTCCGCAAGATACGATGGACCTTCTTCCTCTTCCTCGAACTGCAGAGCATCAAGTTCTGGATGACAGGATAATGAGCACCTTATGACAACTGAGATCCAACAAGGCTGTCACACACCTGCTTCAAGGTCAGCTTCGTCAATTTCATCTGGTACGGCATATGAGCGCCCTAGAGCGTCCTGTATCTCGTTGGCCTGCTCTAGTAGGTCTTCCATGTCGTAGTGTATGCTCTACGACCGGCATCAGCGGATAATCTCAAGACATTTGCACGCCAGCATACTTCAATCTTGTCGATATCAAATTTCCCGTATTGCTTTCGTAGCTCTTTGTTCGCACTCTTCATGGCATCCACAGTAGCCATCGTGTTGCGTAGGTTCTCCGTAGCAAGCGCGGCAGATTCCATATTGAAGGTCTGCTGAGTCAACTGTGCGAGCTGAGATTCGTACATTCGCTTCTGCTTTAAAGTACGCAATGCGCGTTCTTGTATGGCGCTCTACAAGCATCTCCGATAATCAGCATGATGTCCAGATTGGGGAATTCAGTATAAAGCGTACCTTGCCTGGTCCATTGCGCAACTTACTCATCTGCTCCTTATACCTCGCGAGCTCTCCGTCCAGCTTCTTGATCTTCACTTCAATCGAAGCCATACGAGAGTCTGTCTGCCAGAGCCTGTGTCAAACATGTTCAAACGCGCAGCGATGGTCTATGCGCACTGACCGAGGATATAGCATCTTGCAGAGACGGTTTTGGTTTCTTGCTTGCAGAGGAACCAAATATCCGATTCATGGCCCTCCGAAGTTATAGTTAGTAGGTGGTATCGTTGATAATGAAAACTGTGTGGGAAGAGAGAGTAGCCGTAGATGAGGGTCGTGATTAAGTTGCCACTGGTCGCGGTGACCTGCTAAAGACTGCGATTGCGCGAATTACAGCGGGCGGCAAACGCCGCAGTCGGGTGCACGTCCGAAATAGGCAAGTAAGTATGAACAAGTCGCTGCGGGCAGTAGGATTTTTGGCGATATTTCGCGTCAGTGCAGTAAAGAGGTCTGCGCTAGCTTTACTGGATGCGGAAAGACACACAAGCGATACCCACGGCTAATGCTATAACGTACACATGGAAAGATCTTAGCGTAGTGGTGCTCTTTAGAAGAGTTGATAGATTTAACTGCGGACGATTTATATAGCAAAGACTGCCCAAGCATGGGACATACTCACGGCTCACGGTATGAAACTACAGAGGAGTACGTGCCACATAACCAGCTGTACAATCATACCGTATCTTCGCCTCAAGTGGTCACCATCACCGGATACCACATGAGCGCTAGATATACCTCCATATAGATCGTGGAAGCACCAAATATTTACTGGACATATATGCCGTCCTTCAGACTCAAAGTCAGGATTACTTGTGAGCGTTGGAGAGTAAACAACGTTCATAGAAGCACTTGGTTGGGAATAAACATTCCAACGGGCCTAGTTATATTTTCGTTGACCTCGTTAATCCGCAATCATATGTAAAAGTAGATAATTTCAGGTTTGGAAGTGACCGTAACATCCAAAACATCCAAACGAGACAACGGCGCACCTGTAATACCGCTATTCGGCTAGCTTACCCTCCTCTCCCTGTTAGTGCGGCTTCACTTCCCGAGCACGGGGTGCTGAATATGTCGCAGATTATGGCGTTCAGCGGAGGGCAGGCGGTTTCTTGGTATTAGAGTCAAACCGGCGGACCGACAGAGCGATTGACCGATTAGGGCGGGGATCAGGATGAGGGAGCGGAAACGAAGAGATACTGTGCAACGTAGTTTGACAAACGTGCTGAGATTTGTTGCCTAAGCTGTAGTCCAAGAAGCTCGCAAGGTTTCTGGGGTCCAACAGCTGAGTGAGAGGCGGATCGGGACGTAAGTGCTGTGAGAACGATAGACTTATGCACGCCGCAGGAGAGAAGTTGCGACTGGGCCTTCTCGGATGAACGGCTTCCACTGTGTATGACTCGTAGCAAGGGGAACCGCGAAGGATAGACGTCAGGCTGCAGGTCAGTGGAGTACTCATAGCCTGAGTGGAAAAGAAACCCGCGGTTGAAGAGATCAATGCGGCGGTCTTATGTAATTCGGAGGCGGCCATCTGCAACTGCGAGACGCTGTGGTGACCGAGCCAGAGATCTGAGCTGGCCTCTGTTCTGCAGCTGCAGCTGACGTGCGTTGGAAGAAATGAGAAGGGAGAATTCGTGAAGGCAGTGTTCTTGAGGAAGGGTAAGCATCGTCGAAGACAGCGCGATCAAGTGAGTGGCGGAGTTCGAGGGTGCGATGAGGTGCACCACACGCGGTCGGTTGGGACTTCAGACGGTTGCTTCACCTCGATCAACCGCTACTATCCCACTCACACACACACATTCACTTGCTTGTTGCCTTGGTTGTTGGGTGGCCTGGAGCGATCTTATCCAGAGATGCGGCTTGCCGTGCAATGGCGAAATTTGCTAAACATCGCGCCCGTGGCAGGCGCGGACATTTGTACTGAACAAGTGCGACTGGCTTCCGTAAAGCCACGGAATATCGTCGCCACCTGCCAGATGTCGCATCGCCTAGGTCGGACAGGAGAAAAGGCAACTTTGCGGAGCCTGCAAGGCCATTCTGGTCCGGGAAAGACGACATTTGTGGTGGAGGTGACAGCCAGACGGAGTTGTCTGGATAGGGGGTTGAGTGGTTGAAGAGTTTTGACATATCGAACGGTCAGTCATGCACCATGCTCCTTGGTTACACATATTGCATGTCTCTTTCGGCGACCTGAGCTTGGGAGGTCGTTCTGTCCCTCGGGTTGAAGTGGAATCAAAGTCGATTTTTGCGTTGTGGCCGTCTTCACATATCGAGAGGAGCCCCATACACCGAACTCTGCAGATCGTTGTACGATCCGTATGAAGTGCAAAGGAAGCATCACACATCGAGATGTCCTCCATACCAATTCCACGGTGGCTTGAGGTTGTACCTGCTATTCGAGGATCGTCCTCAGTGGGGAGCCTTGGAACCATTTTCCGAGAAACAGAGTCGGTGCATTCTCCATTCGATCAGCGTGGCATTCGCACAACGCTGACTATGTACGTCTCCTCCTATAGACTCGCGGTGTGTTGCCTCACGACCTCCTCTGCCGATGCAGCACTTCCCGCACGGCGTTGACCACTATCCCGCCCTGTCACGCATGTCACTCGTCACGGCTGTCACGGTGGAGGCACCGGTGGCAGCAGCGACGAGAGATGCATGTGCATGGCAGATAAAGCGAGAGTCAATCGTGTAGGGAGTTGCTGATGGACAAGAGATCATTCTGGTGGAAATATGACGCGTACTTTTCGCTGCCAGCGACGGCAGGTCCTCAAGGATCCATCCGCCGCCCATCTTGCTGCATACTGCACGACTACGTCGCCGTGGGAGTGAATAAGCGCAAGGGATAGGTGCTATGTAGGGACGCACGGCTCTCGAAGAAACGGTATAGTAACGCAGCCTTCGCCGACCAGGATGCTCAAGTCTTCCGCGCTGCTTTGCAGCTTGAAAGCATTTGGGTCCCCGAATTCCGTCTTGCTATGGAACGCGCCGTATTGATTCTTCACCGGTGCCCACGCCGTGTTATATGTCCATCTCGTGCGATTGTTGGATGTATCGAGCTACCTCTGGAGGAGCAGCTGGGATGCAGTCCGACGCACTGAGACATCCGCCCAGTGACTTTGCCGCTCATGTTGGAATTCTTCTCTCGTAACGACGCTTGCGCCGTATAAGTCGGGCACGCCCTCTACGGTTGCGACTCCCATCTTCCACCTCCACCTCCCAGCCTCGAAGTTCCATCGTCCAAGCCAACAATCACGCAGGCAAGAACTCGACTCGAGGGAAGAGACACATGCGCATAGCGAAGGAAGATCCTATGCCTTGCGTCAACTGTTCTTCCTCGGACGCGCCTGATCATGAATACGATGATTGGGACTACGACGTGTGGTTGTTCTGGCACTCATCCTCGCCACAAATCCTCCTCCCTCTGCCTCGGTTGGAAGAAACTCCCGGTCTTAAAGTATGTCCTCACTTGCTTGAACTTGTCTGCTGGCTGACATAACGGTGAAGGCACAGGAAGAGGGCTTCGAGACAGAGCAGTTGAGGCAGGGAGAAAGTAGTTTGCTGCACGAGGTGTTGACGCGGATTGTGGGTTGAACTGACATGTTCTACGTCGTCTCAACCGTTAACAATGCCACAGGTTTCTTCTGCTGTGAGGTCATCGAAAGCACACGACTCCCAGTCTACGGCCAGTAAAATGGGCGCAATGGGATATAGTCGCGTTTTTCGTGATGGCTTGATTTCCAACGCTAAGGTGTCTCCCGCAGTGAGTTGAGTGCAACGTGCGTTCGTCCAATCTTCATCTCGTGCTGTAGATCTATCCCAAGTTGTGAGGTTGAGTACAATCTTCACGACAATCTTCCATTATTTTGCCTCAAAAATGTCTTCATACTTGTTCTTGCATACTCGCTCTCGATCACTTGCTATGTTGGTTGCATCTTGCTCGGACGCTTTCATTTGTACATGCTTGTTGCTCGTCTTCTCGCACACCGTCTTCACTAGCTGTATACGTTGTCTGTGTCTAATGTGAAATATCTTATGTTCGAGATAACAGTGAAAGGGAATTGCACACAATCACGCTTGACGCTTATTCTTGGATGTCTTCCTCTGCTTGCTTTTCACGACGTTGACGCAGACTTGAGTTGATTCTTGCTACATGGGATATTTGAACTTGGTAGCGAGGCTTCAGGTTCAGTTTCGTGCTTCACACGTGTTGTACTTCAGGCATCTTCTTACGAGTCGTCGCGTTGAGGGGGTGTTGGCACGAGGACTTGAAGTTGACTTCGAAGCAGACTCTTGCGGACGTTGGAAGTCAAGCATACAGATGCTTTTAAGTAAAGCACTTCATTGTATAATGATATAGGAACGCCTAGGGCACTGCAGGTTGGAATGGCGAGGTCGTGGTGGAAAACGACGCGTAACAAACCGAGGGGAGACGCGCGACGTTCCCCTTCTAATGAGTCACGCTCCGAATTCGTCCTGCCCTAAAGTGCGGCCCCGACGCCCCAATATGGAAATGGCGCTTGGGCCGCCCAGCTTTAGCGGCTCCGCCGCGGGACCGCCACGGCACAAATTCACGTCCGACTGCGATCCAAGAGAAGGAGGCGGTATAAAAACTGTGCATGCGTTATCAGAAGTTGTTGTATGTTCGGTACTAAACTTTTTGAGAGCATGAAAGGTCAGCTGAAGCGATACCCGGGTGGATATGCAAGACGTGTGCGGACTGACGTATAATCTAAATACTCAGTACGGCCGCGTATACCGTGCTTGCATAATGTCTAGCTAAGAAAGAACGAAATGGATATGGGTATTGGTATCGTCGCAAAGCTGCGGCATTCGTGGGGCACGTCGATATCCATCCCTTAACACCAAAGTTCGTTCAGTGACCTCCCCGCAGGCTAACGTTGCCCTCGAAGAGGGTTCAAATCAGGTCTATAAGCATCGGAACTTGTTTGGAAGCTCCCATATCTAAGACCTGGAGTGTCGTATGTTGCGGTACGAGGGGCAGCGTCGTGAGAGATGCGCTGCCGCCTAAGAAACATGCCAAATGTTCGATGTCTGGCCCATGGGCTCCCAATATCGCCAGACACTTCATCGAAGGCAGAAGGTGTGCGATGCGTTTTGTCGTCCAAAGCGGTCGCGCGCAATCGTTTGCCGGAGGACGAGGGTTCAGTGAAAGGTGCTGGAAGGAAGATGGTGAACTCTGCAGGAGAGTATCGTAGGGGTAGCCAGTCTTCGAGGGATAACTCTTCCAGCTTTGTGCATCCTCGCAGGGAAATGACATCGAACAAACGCAGCCATTTGATATTTCCCTCACGAACCCATTTGAAACCAAGCTCCCTGAGTTAAGGAAGCGCCCTGAGGATAAGTGGGAACTCGAGGGCCGCTATGTGAGGGCCAAATGAGATGGCGAGAGACACGAGTGCACGAGGGAGATAGAATATCGCCCCCATGCCCATCGGCGTCCTGATCTTGAGGTTCGCTTCGCGCAATTGGGGGACTAAGGCCCTATGCACCCCATGTAGTCCCAGCGATTTGTAGTAGAAGGAGTGGATATGCTCCGTATCCTGCCTCTCATCCGCCACCATTACTTGCACCCATGAAGAATAGAACGAGAGCATCGTCTTCGCATGAGAGTCATCATATGCGCGCTGCGCTTCGTTGCTCTGTCGTACCTCGTCAGAGAGGGACGTAGAGTCGCCTTATTCAACGTACCTGAGCGCGCGGATGGTGCGGCCGACAGGGCTCTTGTGTGATGTCGTAACCCAGAAAATTGAGGTAGACCCGAGGGCGCTTCACGACTCGGAAGACGGGGCTGCAGGACTGCGCTCTGCCGGAAAAATCTGCAACTCTGCGATAGAGCCAATAGTGAGGGCATGTCGAGGCACTCCGTAATGAGGTAGAGGGTGTAGTATTTGAAGAGCGCACGGTGAACGACAGAAAGCCCGTCGTCCATTGTGAAACCTCTCGGGAAAGCTGTGACAGAGGTAATGACTGACGGGGGAGGGACGACCCCGGCGGTAGAGAAGGGCTGTCCTCATCTACCCTCCTGCTCCTTCATTCCTCCGCGGGATATTGCTGCGGCGGCGAGCGCGCTTACGCACCATCAAGCAGAGGACACGGCAGGCATGTCGAGATGGCACATCGACGCATTCGAATAGAAGGGGGGCGGGGGCCCAGAAAGGCAGATTGATGCGCACTCCTGCCCGATCTGCGCGGAGCGGGCGCAGCAAGCAGCTGCACAGGATGGTGTGAGGACCGTCGGGCGGGGGGAAGCATCATACACGCGAACGAGTAACCCGACATTGACAGGTGCTCTGTGAGGGATCAGTGTTTCAGATCCATAGGTACATATTGACGGAAAGGGTTCCAGAGGAGGGGATGCGCCGATGATTCTGAGAGGGAGAAATGTGCACAGCCTGCACACACAAATACCTGCCTATATATGTCAGTCTCTCTTTTCGGTGGAGTAGATGTGTTAAATAGGCTTACGGATTGTGCACTCCAAGTAGCTGCATACACGGGCAACGAGGTACACATCCCGCAGTAATAACAATGCGTGAAATAAGAGACCCTCACGAAGTCGAGAGGAAAGGACGGGCATTGCGGATATTTAGTCTTCAGAGACCGCGGACATCCAGTCTTCTGACACCGCCGGGTCGAAACGACCGAAGACATTTAGAGCTTGCGAAGGGGGGTGTGACGAGTGCACAAAACCACGGCTCTATAAAGTCTATCTGTAAGAGAAAAAAAAAGGACTGAAGCGACGGGTGGGAAGCATTGAGGACTGCAAGCACTCACGTGAACGTGTCCATTGTTCAAGAGGGGCCCTCTTGTGTTCCCACATATCCACGCCTGTTTTCGTCGTCGTCTTATCCAGTGGACGGCATACAGCGATAAACGGCACAAGGTCCGATGGCATATAGGGGCTACACATGTTCTCGTCTCTCACCTTCACAGCCTGGCATTCGCCGTAAAGCCGTGCACCGCCGTTTGCCAGCCCACGATTTGGACAGATCATGATGATAATTGCTTGTATTACAGCGTGTTATTACATCCAGTGTGACAATAAAAACATCTATTGAAGGTGGTGTTATTCGTACGAACTACACAAAAAACAGCGGAATATACAAACCCGAGAGTCTATGAATCATGACAGGAAGCCGCGAATAGCCCCGCCTACGTTTTGTACATCAAGTCTGATGAAGAAACAATCAGTTCAACCCCAAGAAAGGAAACGGAAAAACGTACAGGAAGGTATCATGGCCCCACACCCCGCCAAGTTCGTAGTAGCTCACCATTTGGTTGCCAGCCATACGTAACGCGTCC
>JANHOG010000588.1:0-14052 GCA_027627325.1 Phlebia brevispora
GAGGCTCAAGGCCGGCGAGAGCCACAGGACGGTGGAATGGAGCGTAGACCGCATCAAGTATTGGCTACGCCAGGGAGCACAGCCCTCTGAGTCGGTGGTCAAGCTCTTGACTATGGTGCGTTTATCTCGTCCTAGTGTCTTTCCGTGTTCTCATGCTCTTACAGGGTGGCATAATCACCCCCAACTCAAGATTTCACAAAGCACTGGAGGCGCAGAAGACAGCGAAGGCGGCAGAGAAAGCAGAAAGGAGGCGGTGATCTACTCCTGCACATGCTCGTGTCCTCATCTTCATTCTGGTGGAATATACCATACGATATACGCACGTCAAAATTACTGGGACTGAGGAGGGGTGCAAGGGTCGGATAGGATCGATTTAGGCCACGACCGGTTTCCCTCAGTATGTTCGTTGCATAACCTGTTGTGCCAAACATCTCTACGTGCTCATACTGTAGTTTTGAAAAGCGCCACTATATCATCGTGCTCCGCAATCTGCGCCAACTCTAATGCACTGTAGTCGTCGGAATCCTGTATGCCTTTTCGTTAGAAGAATGTTCCAATATCAGTTCAACTCCGGGGGTCGCACCTTTATCCGTGGATCTGCGCCTCGGCTGAGCAAGAGCTTCGCTAAGGCGACATTCCCTCTATCACACGCTAGATGCAGCGGTGTATATCCCTTTAACATCGTCTCAGTTATCGTGAATAACATACTATCTGTGTGGGTACTTGCATATTCATCTCGTTCGTTCACATCTGCCGAAGGATTGGCTTCCAAGAACGCCTTCAACGTCTCCTCGTTGCCAGAGATGGCAAGGCCGTGAATAGTGTCCTCGTTACGACCCTCATCGTTGCTGACTTCCATGGTACTGACCATCATGCCCATGCTACTGCCGTCTCCTCTTTTCCGTGGGGGCACAGTGTCATCGTCCCAAATACTTTCTGGATCGGTCTTGGTGTCTTTGGCTTGTTGGTTTGATGTAGCCGCGCCTGGCTGCCATCCTAGTTCTTTTGCAAGCTCCAGGTATTGGGATTCTGCTTTTGAGCGATCGGAGTGCTTCTCCCCAGTACTCTTCCATGCGTCCCATTTCGCTCGACCAGTAAAGTCAAATATTGACGGCCGCGAGGTGTTTGGGGTCGCAGAAACCGTCACTATCTTGAACAGGCCATAAAGCTAGCGAGCAGATAGATGGTGCAAACGTCGGTCAGGTCCCCCATCAACACCGGAATGCAAGAAAGTGAACCTCTAACTTGACGTTATTCGAGATAGAAGTCAGCGCAGTCGAATTGGATAGAAAGGCAGCGGCCTCATGGAAAGCTGGCGATGGTTCGTAGTCGGGCATGGCTCAAGCGATGATGGTGAAGGAGTAAAGTGAAAGAAGTCTTCGCGCCCACTCGCAACGTTCGGCTTCGCACTTTCCGACTACACAAAGCGTGACACTCATAATGCTCGATGTGGCGATCCTCACGCGACACAGGTCCCGTATGCAAAATCCATATTAACATGTCTAGCTATACCCTGACTACCTGATTTTATCGCTAGTTGAGGAAGATGTACCGGGAATAAATAGGTCGCCTTCAGGGCCACCCATCTCCTGGAGTATCCTCATCGCGTCCGCGTGGAATGCGTCGTGCAAACCTATTGATTTTCCAGGCAGTAGTAGATGAGGTAGTAGCCGAGTGTGGAAGACTCTGTGTGCTACGGCCCCGCCCTAAGATCGTGTGTGTCAGTAAACGGGTGCACGACAGGTGTTTTATTCTGCCAGGAACAAGCCATAAAGACGTACAAATTGATGGTATATGCCTCCCATGACTGCCTCAACAGTTGTACCCTGAATTTTGTAGAGACCGATACTCGTGTTGTCACCTGGCACGGCGGATTGAACAGGTGTCCATCTCATTACTCGGCCAAGGTCCCAGGGTGGTGCAACATATTCGCCCAATAGGTGTGGCTCCAGAGTACGCTCAGCAAGTTGTTGAAGGTCGTGTGTTGCATCGAGTGCCGATGAGGAAGTGAGGAACAAAAGAAGGTAACTGCTGAGCACACGCCGGCCTACAGCAAACACGAAACAAAATCTCAGTGTGAAGACAGTCAGCGTGAAAAGACGTTGAACGCACCAACGAAAGACAGCCGTGCATTGTTTGCTACTCTCCAGTCACGGTAGCTCGTATGCGTCAGGATCCGGGCAGCAAGTTCGGGCGGGAATTGTAGCGGAGAGAAGACGCGGTTGAGATGCCTTGCCAGGGGTGCAATAGCATCGGCAGCAGGGAGGTCCGTAGGTGGTGCTGTTGATGTCTGTGAGTCTATAGATGCCACTGAATACAGTCGCTTTTGGCTTGAGCATCTTGTTTGGGAGCTTGGTCGTACATGGGGTAGCAAAGCTGTAAACGTGCAAGCATAAGACTTCGTGCCAGTGAGCATAGAGACGATGCATGCATACCTGGTGCTACCTGGCAAGACTTGCTGGTGAAGACATGCCCGACAAAGCGAGGACGAGCTAGAGCCTTGAACATGGACGATGCTGGTTGCAGTCTCTCGCGCATCGGAACGGACGCAGGAAATATTGCATCACGTGATCCGTGACGCGCTATTAGCGCCAGCGACACGGCGGGGACACTCGAGGCGTTATTTATTCTCTCGCATCGTCAGTCATAGAGTCATTTCCCGTATATGAACTGTCCATTTTCCGTAAAGTACTCTATATAAACACAGTTATACCAGGTATATAAGATGTAGCGGATACAGAAAGCCACGAGATGGAATGCGCAGCTCAAGCAAGGCCGGCATCTTGCATAGCCTGTCACAGAAATTAGACTCCTATGACTTGCAAATTTCTGGCAAGGGGGCCTACCTTCAACATAGCATTGCCAATCTGTGCTGGGCTGTTGGTGACGATGACGCCGGCCTTTTCCAGCGCGGCGACCTTATCTTTTGCAGCACCTATACAACATCGCTCAGATTCGCTGCCATCATACGTGTAACTGTGTAAAACAGACCTTTTCCACCAGAAATAATGGCACCCGCATGTCCCATACGACGCCCGGGGGGAGCAGTGCGACCAGCGATGAAGCCAACCACAGGCTTTGGCTTAGCACGCGTCTTGTTGTACTTCTCCAAGTACTCTGCTGCCTCCTCCTCCATCGATCCACCGATCTCGCCAATGATAACAATACCTATATGCTCTTTAGCACAGATCCCCGTCTCAGAAAATATTTCAGAAACGCACCTTCCGTGTTCGGGTCCTCAACGAACAGTTTGATCACATCAACGTGTTTTGTCCCAGGGAACGGATCACCGCCAATGCCAACGCACAGCGATTGACCGAGCCCGACGTCGGTTGTCTGAGCGACAGCCTCGTATGTCAACGTTCCCGAGCGCGAGACGATGCCAATGTTGCCCGGCCTGTGGATGTGGCCAGGCTGAATGCCCATCTTGCAGCCTAGGGGGTTGATGATGCCGGGGCAGTTGGGTCCGACAAGACGGGACTTTGACTGGCTCTTCAAAGCGTTCATCACCTATAGTGGAGTGTGAGACGCGTAAGAAATGGCTGTTATGCTGAAACGCACCTTGATCTCGTCCTGCTGCGGGATACCCTCCGTAATGCACACAATGAGGGGGATCTCATTTTCGATAGCCTCCAGAATCGCGTCGGCGGCAGTGGGAGGAGGCACGTAGAGCACGGTGGCCTCGGGCTTGACCTCTCGGACAGCCTAATGATAGAGTGTCTGAGATAAATCGACGTGACTTGGAGGTTGAACACCTGCCTCCTTGACGGAGCCAAAGACCGGGAGCCCAAGATGGGTCTGGCCCGCCTTCTTTGGCGACACACCGCCGACCATGTTAGTGCCATACTCAATGGCTTCCTTCACGTGGAAAGTACCCTACGACAGCGAGTTAGCCATCGCCAGCGAGCGCAGAGAGGTCGCTCACAGTCTTTCCGGTGAGGCCCTGACATAGCACCCTGGTGTCTGCACGGATGAGAAGGTTCTGGATCGTGGCTTCATAGTTGTATCGGGCCGCGGAACGCGAGAAAGCCCGACGACCTGCTGACGACCGGAGAGGATTATCGGATGTAGCGAGCGAAAGGGCCTGGGTAATTACCTGAGGAGGTCAACGAGTGGCCAAGACGTCTGAACATAATGCGGGGTGCGGGGTGCGGGGAAGAGGGAGGGGAACGAGGAGGACGATGTGCAGCTAGTCGATTAATACTGGCCAGGTTCGCGAGTCTGAGAGCTAGCCCCGGACGCAACCTGCCTTCCGATTCGAGATCAGTCTCTGACCCCTCCGGCGCGCTTCGGTGCACACCGATTAGACGCTCCAGGATCACACCAGCTCATTCACTCAGTCACAATAAATTACAGTGCGCGAGAGCTACAATTGCTGACCATATCCTACTGCTATCGTACATGTCTTTCTACTTACTCTGCCGACCCTTCCAACGGCCCAACTCGTCTGCGGTCGCGGGCCTTGCGGGACGCACGATGCAACTGCAGCACAGCGTACTTGACTTTATCGTGTTCTCTGCGGCTAAGTGCTCTGGAGGATACACCCGTTCAGCAGCGGGCCACGCGTGAACGACTACATTGAATACGCACTGGGTCACATCAGAGAGGAACGCCGTTTTGGCCTGATCTGGGGTCGTAGCCGACGGAAGCTGCTGGAGGACCACCGGAAGCCACGCAAGGAGCTGCGACGGCCACAACATCGCAATCACGCGCAAGATGGTGATCACTGAAGACGCCGAATCCTCAGGGAAGTCCCCGGTTATCCCAGTAAGGAGGCAACCGGTAAGCTCAAGGCCCTCCTTCTCCATAACTGGCCGTATCGCCGCGGCATAAATGGGGAACTTCGACGAGGGTTTTGCGCTCGGGTTCAGGCAATCATGGGTGAGAACGCAGCGGATGAAATCTAATGCAGTGAAGATTATGTCTGACTGAATGAGAGTTAGTCCGGCCATTGCAGCACGGAACGCTATAGGGAACGCTGGCGATGTGAAAAGCACATCGGGAGCGTAATCCGCAAGCTGCATGGAGAGGCGGATGTAGTCTTCCATCACTGCAGAACAATATTTAGTCATGGACCCGATGTAGTCATTGCGCATATCTCACCGTCTGGGATCTGAGAGGGCGGCGTATCCTGTAGCATATTGACAAGTTTATTCGAGATTGACTCGAAGAGTTGTTCAAACGCGGTGCGTAATGCAGGATCTGTCTCAGCGCCAAAGTGGCCTATGATTTTACCTCCTATCCACAGATAGCTGGCGAAGCCAGTGGCTACGAACGCCTCAGCCATCCTGGACAAAACAGAAGGTAAGACGGGCTTCGCGGTGGCGCCGAAGAAATTGAGTCCTAGCCGGAGAACTCGAGTCACCCGGTCGCAAACACCGTAGTTTCCACCATACTTGGCCAGGAAGTTGTCGAAGACAACCCAAGCTTCCTGACAGCTGTTCTGACAAGCAGCTGGCAGTTCCTGCCCGAAAGTATCGACAACAGCCAACATGACTTCGAGGTTCTCAAGGGCATCTGAGTTCCTGATTGAGCATGACGGGACTACAGGAACTCATAGCAGGACATACCTGAGACAATATGTAGCTCTTCCTTTGTCGCGACGGTCGGCTGAGTCGCAGCTGCATGGACCAATGCGAGGATATCGAGCGAGAATTGTCGCAGAGATTGTGCAGCTTGCTCCATTGGCATGGCCGAAATAACGTGAGCTATGGCTTCATATACCTGTACTTTATCTTCCTGCACTAGCTTTGAGCCTGTCGAGCTCAAGAACGAGTGCAAGTCCGGCAAGAGTTGTACCAGATGCTATAGAAGATTCAATGCGCAGTTTCGCCGATAAGCAATCGTCAACTCACCTGCTTACAATCCTGGCAAAGGTATCGCAACGCCTGACCAGCAGCCGCATTCACCTCGCTGTCGGTATCCTCGAAGCCTGCTGAAATATACTTCAGCTGTGCACCGATATAAGACGGATGCTTGCTGATCCACTCGGTGTAGCGCGATATGATTAGGAGGGCAGCGTAACGAACTCGAGGGTGCGGGGGTAGAGTCGGTATCATATCCATGATCTTTGCGACCGCTTTATCGTCATTGGGATCAACCTCTGCTCCCATGGATCGCATCGAGAACAACGGAGCTTCTATCTCCTGCCAAGAGACGTTGGAACGAGCCATAGCTGTCACTATCATCTCGTACGCAGCTGACAAGCATACGTCCGCGCCAAGGACGTAACAGCAATCCTTCAATGTATCACCCATAACATGACGGAATGAGCGGAAGTTGTCCGCCTCTTGGCTAGTTATCGAGGACAGGTCGGGAGGGAAATGCAGATGTCGGATTATGACAGCCATGAGAGCTTTGTAGGCATCGAGGAATAGAGGAGAGACAGTGGACTTCTTCCCAATACTTTGCGCGAGACGCATCCAGAATGGGAAAGTAATGGGAACAATGTCGAGATCATGATAGGCGGAGCATTCACCGATGGCCTCGACGATGGGGAAGAACGTCTCTGTGTGATGAAGAAGTAGACTGCGGTATGTCTCGCCCGCTTCTGTGAATACACGGGCAAGACCCCTGATCTTCTCTGGATCGTCGTTCCATTCGCTCAGTTTGGGCCTGAGTTCGATCACCATTGGCACAATGGCTTCGATTGCAGACATGTTGTCCTCAATCTCTTGCGTCTCGTGTATGATATCGCAGACGACAGACACCGCAGCATCGAAGAGGTCTTCTGAGCCCAAGGCCTGGAACGCGCATGCAAGCAACGGTGTCCTGGCGAGCTCTACTGCTGAAATCTCTCCCGCAATAAGCCAACTGCTCAGACAATTGAACACTTGAGTTTGCACGGAGTACGTCGCTCCTGATGATAGAATAATTTAGCAGGTAATGCAGTGGGAGTGAAAAATCACGCACCTGGCGCCTGTAGATACATAGACAACAACTCCACCACACGCTTAGCGTTGTTGGTTAACAGTGCAGTAGCTCGTTCTTGATATTCCTCATCCTGTGGCGATCCATGAGAGACGACATGAGAGTAGGAAAGTTCCACGCACTGTAACGGGGATTTTGGTATTAGTATTCATTTCTTCCGGTAAAATAGTCAGAAACTGAAGCAGGGCGGGGACTGTTGCAGGATTTCTCCCAAAGGAATCTATCATATCTTGAACAGGGTTTTTCCACGCTGGAAGTTGCAGCGCCAAACCGGAGATCGCAAGGCACAGCTGGACAATAATCGTGCGGGGACCACTATGATATCGTTGCAGAGCGGACACCAGGGTATCGCGCAGGGCGAGCCGATTTGATGCATCCACTTGATTCAAATCATATGTTACCTGTATCATATCGTCAGACACATGCGCAGATGTGTGGCCACTGCAGGGGCAGATGGCCAGTAGAGACTAACTTTGGTGCGGAAAGTTTGGGCAGCAAACAACTTCGCGGCTGCAGGCGCATCCGGGGATGAAAGGAGGACGTTACAAGTTGCCCACGCCTCGGACTATGATAAAGGCGACGGATTGGAGTCAGAGGTCTTCGTCGGCACGTTGGACCAAAGCGAAAGGAGTATTTACTGAGTGCTGGAAGTCTTGGAGCCATGAATTGGCATTCTCTAAGGCCACCTTGTCTGGTGTACGGCTGAATACGTCGAGAGCAGAGAGCACAGCTTGCACACCAGCCATTTTACGATGTGCAGGTTGAAGGATTCAAGATGAGTGAAGGTGGTATTCAGGTAAGAGGTATATAAGCGCCACACCAGATCTCTGGGATCAGGTTTGTTTGCGGATGTTGACGTGGTACTAGTATAGGGTATTGGCATAACAGTCATCGAACTACTAGTATCTCAGCAAAGAGAGCGTAAACAACCAAGTAAAAACTGCATATAAAAATAAAAGAAATCCGGTAACCATTTCAAAGGAGCGTGGGTAAGTGTTCGTGAGTGACACTACGTAGTAAGATTAACAAAGAGTAACGGATGTCATTGCACGGAATGTACGGTAGCAAGTTAACGAGCTCGAGACGCAGCGAGGCCAGCCGGATCTGTACCATAGAAGAAAGACACATACGAGGAACGCTCAGGTACGGAGGAATCCTTTCTTCCTGCCCGTTTGCTGCTACGCAAGTCAGACGAGGACACAACGTGGTCAAAACTGCAACTTACATTGGTCTTTTCGGGGGTTATCGGCCTTCCTTGCTCTATTCTCCTCTTCTTGTCCTCAAGTTCCAAGCGCTGCTTCTCGAGGGCCTCCTTCATCTCACGGTGACGCGCGTAGAGCTCTTCCTCGGACTGTTTAAGCTTGGCCTCCTTCTCCTGCACCTTCTGCTGGAACACCATCTTCATCTCGGCTTCCATCTTTGCGAGCTTGGCCTCGTGCATCACACGCTCTTCCTGCATTCTGCTTGCAGGGCTACAGAACAACGTCATTAATATAAGTAAAATCCAGCTTGCGCACAAGACGCACTTGATCTCCTTGAATACACTTTGGTCCTGGACAACACCCATCTTGAGCAACTTCTCTGTTCGCCAGTTCTCGTAAAGTACATCGTTCGTGTACTCGCGGAGCTCCTCCATGTACGTGCGGATGAGCATTTGACGAAGCTTGACGAAGTCGCAATGGTCCTCGTTATCGACTTCGACCACACCCCATGGATATACACGTCCACGGACTTCACGGCCGTCCGGCGTTTTCACGAAGTGATCTGACCCGACAACGGCGAATGGAATCTTGCTTGCGATCTCCTCTGCCTCAGCAAGAGCTTCCTCATCTTCGTTCTCGTAAGTTGGAGCTTGGAAGATGTGGATGTTGTGGTATGCGATGTCGGCAAGAATCTGCGGGCTGCGTGAGAAAACGGGGTGGAAATAGAAGGTCCTGTGACTTACGCGAGCTTTGAAGTCGGCGACCTCATCGTCCGTCAGAGTATCGGCCTTGGCGATGATGGGAATAAGGTTGACTTTGTTGTGAAGCTGGCGCATGAACTCGACGTCGATGGGCTTCAAGCTGGCAAGGACTGAGCTTGGCCCGGACCGAAAACGGAAATAGACTCACGAATGGCCGGTAGGCTGAATGAAGTAAAGGCAGGCGTGAACACGGTTGTCGACGATCTTCTGCCTATTGACGCGGTTCTCTTGTTCTAAGTATGAATCGAACCGAGTCTCAATGCTCTCAACGATGGGTCTCCAACTGCGGCACGCGTACTTGTCAGAAAGCGCGCCACGTGCAAGACGAAAGTAGATACCTGTCCTCGTTGTTGACGAAGTCACCGAAGCCAGGCGTATCGACCACAGTCAGTCGGAGTCTGACGCCATTCTCTTCAATATCTATGTCGAGATAATTTAGAGGTTGTAAATGGAGGTGTTTGACCGCGTTTACCTGCACTGATGCTCTCAATGGCAACAGTCTGGGGGCGCTCTGCGCTTGGGGGAAGAGGCTCCTTCGGCGGGTACAGAGAAGTGTTGAAAAGGGTGTTAATGAGCGTAGATTTACCCAAACCCGATTCACCTAGGGGATTGAGGAAGGAAGATATGACGAAAGGCGAAATGTGCAGCATGACAACGATACGTACCGACGACCATACAGGTGAACTGGAAGCCCTTACGCACGCTCTTCCTGTGTACTTGGTTGGGGAGATTTGCAAAGCCAACATAGCCGTTGAGCTTTTTGCGAATGATGGGAGCAGGAGGGGCAGGCTCGGCGGATTGAGGCAGGGAAGGGGTGGAACCGTTCATCTTGCTCGCGGTGCCGTTGGCGGAAAGGGCGTCGCCGTTTGTGGTGGAAACGTATGAATCCGACATCTGTAAATTAAGGAACTAAATGCGAGGGTAGAAGGCGAAAAAATGAGTCGAAGCAATGCGCCCTACTTTTACGTTGGCAGGGAGGGCAAGAGGAGGGATGAGGTTCGAGGATTGTGAAGCGGGTCGTTCGAGTTGTTTGCCGTTGCTTGTCACAGCGTCCAATCGAAGGGTCACGTTCGGTCGAGGCAACAACAACTGATTCTGACATTGGCACATCTTTCGTCGCTCATTTCTCTACGTACGAACAGCAAAACACATACCCAGGCGACTTCAGGTTGCTGGACTGGCCGGAGAGATGAATGGCTTCGAGAAGACATCGAGGTATGAATGATACTAGGTATCGCACCCGCGCCGTGAGTCTGCACACAACGGGCTGTGCGGAAGATATGCCTCGATCTTCCTTCAAGCATGGCAACAGCATGTTCGTAGCTTGTTTGAGTTCTCAGTTTCGCAAAATTTGCCCCGCGGAGTACTGGAGCACAAGTTTCCTATTGCACCTGAGCCTCATCCTGACCAGCAACACACACTCAGGATTTTACATAGCAGCAGCACCACAACACCCAGCTGTGGCTTTACATTACCCGCAGAGATCTCATCTGAAACCAGAGGTCAGTTCCATACAGGCTTCGCCACGATCATCAGAAGTGCTCACTCTCTGAACCGATGTAACGGCCATGACTATGTATCCCAGTCGCTCTTGCGCTCGTCGTCCTCGCCGTCCACACTGGTGAGCTCGGTCTCCGCTGTGCCCGTCGAATCGTCCGAAAATAGCTGCGACGGAGAACTTGACCGTGTCGGACTGCTGCACAGCATCGATTCCCTAGGTGGCGTAGAACATGCCTGCCGGGCAGTCGGAAGCGTAAACTCCATAAGCGGTGCAGCCTTCCCTGCCGGCCTCGCAGGTGTCCGCTTCGAATTCCCAGCTATCCTCGTCACGGTGCTCGAGCACAACTTGCCCGCATGAGCAGCGCACACTGCGTTCAATGTCTCCAGCAGAATGGGATCCATGCCTCGCCATGGACTCGGTGATCGTCCGCCAGACGACCCCGGAGTAGTTGCCCTGCTCGCTGACGACGTCTTCCCTCCGCGGTGAAGCGGCGTAGACTCCCTACTCCCAAATGGAGTTGATTCCCCGCTTGAGCAGGTATCTTGAGCTTCACAGCTCGCAGATGCAGATGGCGGCGTCGCAGTATATGGCACAGCTTCGAGTTCTTGATCATCGAAAGCCGAGAACTCGTCCGGCGGCCATCCAGCTTCCCAGACGTCTGCAGACGAAAGTGGGATCTGTTCAGACCATTCGCAGTACTGGTACATTCCACTTTCTGCCTCGTACAGCTGCGGGACGGTGGAGAACAGATCAGGGAGCTCGTGCACATAAGCTGGCCTGCCACAACCATTTCTCTCGGCGTGTGATGCAGTGGCTTGTGGGCTCGACTTTGTGGATACATGACGACCTTGACCGTTTGATCCGCTGCGGTTTTGAGAGCGGGAAAAGGTTGCATTCCGCCTCCACTTCTCCCTTGCTGAGGATGGACAAGCGGCAACTTTATCCAACAGCCCCGTCGTCTTGTGCCGGTGAGGTGTAGAAGTGGATGCATTGCCGCTTGTCAAGTCAGGACGCATGGCGGCTAAGCTCATGGAGAGCTATGAGGTGTGGACGGGATGTGGCGCAATGCTACATGTTACTTTCCATTGCACTAAATACTTGTCAGTGTCATGGGCCGCTTCTTCACGGCCAAGGACCGGCGTTTCGCTAGTCGAATGGCAGGCCAAAGTTGCCAGTGGCCTGAATATGTATACATCTCAGGAAGACGTCTCTTTCACACAGCGAGCAGCAAGGATGAAGTGTTGAGCTACATTAGAACAGAACAGTGGCCTGAGCCACTAGCTAGATAGCTGGCTTTGGTTCAAGAGCTGCTAGTACCAGCAGTGCCATTGAGCCCGAAATGAAATACTGCTCAACCTCGGTCAGTCGTCTCTGGATGCAGGAACATGTTCGCGGCTCACCATCTGGTCTGGAATAATGGCCTACGACATCCAGATCGAACTTTCCTCTCACAACATCATCCAAGTCCAAGTCCGCCGTGAGAACACCCTTCCTTCCCCAGTAAAGGGCCCGCAAGCACATTACCCAACGGGCCTATGATCACACTCCCACCAGCAATCATAACGTTGGATGCGGCCCTGTTGCCAGGATCCGCTACTGCATGCCCGGCCGGGAAGTCCTTTTCCTCTGCATATTGGCACGCTGACAAAACGAAGCAACGGCCCTCGAGAGCGATGTGGTTCATAGTATGTTGCCAGACCGGGCGAGCATCCACGGTAGGTGCGCAGTAGATCTGGACGCCTTTGGAATAGTAGTATGTGCGCACTACACCCAGATATAAGCTAAGTTATCCACGTAATGCTTGTCACTTACAGAGAGGCATATAATTCTCCCTGTGTGTTTATTCAGCTATGTATCTTGTGTCGCCGCAAGAGACATACCAGCAAATAGTCGCCGATATTTTTGCATGGAGGCTGCTGTTGTCCTCCTGCTTGGATGCAAACGAGACCTCGAAGACAGGGAGAGTCGTACTACCACCTTGGCCCCAGATCACCCTCTCCATGGCAGTAGGAACCAGCTTTCTGTGCTTGGCAACGTAGCCTTGGACAGGATCGACGAATACGGCCGTGCAATACAGCGTGCCCTGATCACGCTCGATAACACCAACAACCAAGAAGACTCCAGTCTCCTTGCTTATGGCTTCGATTCTGGAGACGGCAAGCGACCCCGGCACTTCAATGGCCGCCGAGTGGTATCGTACGAATTCATCCCGGCCCTCAGGAGTACGGTCCCCCACGACAACTCCAAATAGACTAAACTTAGGGTATCCGCCAATGCTTTAGGGAACGGTGGTCAGATTCATCAGCCTTCCGATATTGTGAAATTTTAGAGACTCACAAGGCCTCGGGGAACACCGCAAGTTGTGCGCCTTCCTGTTGAGCCTGGCGAGTGTACTGATCTAACTTGTCCAGAGTCTCAGGCAACGAGTAAGCTGCCGAGCACGTCTGCACCACGGAAGCGCGTACAACGTTCGTTCCGGCCATTTGGACTCACCTTGAAACCCACGCCCACACACTGCGGTATTTGAAGCTCTCGCTAACAGCGCGATCGCATGGTCCGCTAGTAATCCGTCCCTCAGAAGCATCACATGATTACAAACGAAATGTAAGGTTCGCACTCGGGTATCCTGGGTTTGTATTCAGAAAGATCTTAGTCTGAGTAAGAGGACGTGCAAAGAACTCATGATGCATCTATTGCGTGCTAGGAGACGACTCGGACTGGGTAGGCAGTACAGGAAGCCATTCCTTGGGAAAATCTTTGACTGAGGGCCGAACACCCCCGCGTCCCCGCACATGCTCCCCTTTCTTCGCCTTACGTGCCTTAGCATCAAGATGCCGGGTGTCTAGAGGTACATCGGCCATTTTGTTTCTTGGATTCTATTCACATCATGAGTAAACATGCTCGCTAATCATATACGAAGACTGACATTTGCTTCAGCGATGAGCCGATCCAAGACGTCGCTCGCCCACTTCAAGTTCTGGGCCGCTTTTGGGAAGTCTTCGCAGGAAATCTTCACGAAACCGTGTTTGCCAAGGTTCTCGTCCTTTCCTACGCCCGCATCTTTGGGAGGCTCCTGCGACCATCGTGGACCGGCAAGGACCTTCAATCGGAGGCGCGCCTTGCTGTCCTTCAGTGGTAACAACGCGACGGGAGTGACAATGGTCCGCTTCAGAGCCGCAGGGTGTTCTTCGCCCCCGTAAGAAATAGACCGGACTATGAGGGGATGTGAGGGGTGGTGGGGGGATGAAGGGCTTTCGGTACGCTGTACAACCAAAGGACGGACATGATTCCATGATAATGGGCAAGATGCGCTTCACGAACGTACCGACAAGCTGAGGCATCTCGTTCTCGATGAGACGCATGTAGTGTAGCATCTGGCGCTGTTGGTCCAGCAGCAGATGACCAACGCCAGTAGCATCCTGTCCCTCGTCTTCCTCTATTTCCTCAGTGAACCCTGGGGCTTTGGCGATGGCATTCAGTTTCTCATTCAGTTGCGGGAACGTCAATTTGCCGCGTGTTCGGATACGAGGCATCGAGGCCGCCGTTGAGGTTGAGAACTGCCTCGGGCTGAGCACCTGGCGAGTGAGATATCGACATGGCTGCGCTGTGAGGACCATGTCGAACGAGGTGGTGAGTGCGAGGAGAGCGCGTCTTCCCC
>JANHOG010000589.1:0-14036 GCA_027627325.1 Phlebia brevispora
CCTTCGGTCCATCAAAACCGAGCCTTTCGACGACACGGTCGGCGCGTCAAGCTCACGCGTGCGCAAGGTCAGTGTGATTGAACTGTTCTTGGGACCGTCAGCAACTGACGAGGGACTCTTACCCAGACATCGAACAACCACATGCTTGTTGAAGACACCAGCGAACCTCGCCTCAGCAGCCAGGATTTGATGAAGCGCGCCCGCTCAGATGCTGGCCTGCACAAGTTGAAGGAGCTCATTGTTCCCCGCCGCAGCATCGAAGAGTTAAGGACGATCTTCAAGCCCATAGACGGAGATTGGTTCAGCCAAGTAAGTGCACGACGAGGGGCAATCTGAGCGGTCACTAAACGTATTGCTTCCTTCGTTTGTAGCGCGGACCTACATCCATGGGTGGGCCTGTTCTGCCCGTCACACGCGTGAAACAGGAAGCTGCAGAGGTAGGGCCGCCGTCAGCGTCAACGAGTCGCACGACAGTGCGCGTGAAGGTGCGTCATTCGTCTGATGCACCCTACATCGATATCTAACGTTGTACCCTAGGAAGAGCACACTGCTACGCGCGTGAAGTCTGAGTCGCTGGGAGTGATAGAGATCTTAGACTCCGACGAGGAAGAAGATGCTCGAGTCAAGGCCGTAACTGAGGAGCTCGCTGCCCAGTCACGCGCGGACCCGATCGTCATCGACGACTCGGATGACGAGGGGACCTCACAGCTCCCTCATCTTCTGCATCAGATCCCTCATCATCAGCAAGAGCATCAGGGGTTCGACGTGTCCGAGACCAAAGACCTGCGGATCATTGCCTGGTACATGGTATGTCCACTCATATCATAGGTAAACCTATCAATGATTGACTCTGTGTACGACAGAATAGCGAACCAGGCCTCCCCTTCCTTGTGAAGAACGTCCCCTCCACCTTCTCCATCGCCCGCATGCCAGCGGTCTGTCTGTTCCTCAACCTCGACCCCGGCGACAACAACCACAGTACTGTGCAGTCGTTCGATCCCAAGCATCCTCAACGTGGGTGGTGCAATCGCGACATCACCAGGCATTACGTCAGGCCGGGGAACACGTTAGTGTTGAGACTGCCTGATGTAACTGTGTGGAAATGGCAGTTCGAAAAGGAGTGTCGGCACATCGCCTTGCACAGCGGTTGGCCTGAGGACGAGTGCCGCGTACAGGATGAATACGAGCCGGAGCCGCCGCCGCATCAGTAAATGAGCAACTTCCCTTTGGTAATGATGACCATGTACTACGAATCCCATATAACATTATGACTGTTTGCATGAAGGAACTTCTGCCATGTTCAGCTAACGACAGTAGCAATACATTCGACCTAATATCTAGGGACGCGCTGGAGACAGCAGAATGGGCTAGCTACACGATGAGCAGCGCGATGAGGGCGCATCGGAAGGCGTCGTGGGGCAAGGACGGCAATGTAGCGCACGATGGAGGGCGTGGCAACCGTGGCATGGGACGACAGCGAAAGTGGCGGAGAGCGCGGCGGGTGTTATGGGACGATGGCGAGATTGACAGAGAGTGCGCCGTACCTGGGATGGGACGAGACTTGCCAAGACAGGACGCGCGCTGCCCCGAGGACTCACAGGGTAAGTAGTTCTGGCTGCTTGCATCGAAAAAGATGATCTTTTGCTGATGGGGATTACAACATGTTCCTTAGGATTGCACTCCACTACAGAAACTGCATACTTCGCGTAGACATCATTCCAGGGTGCTACGATGGATTGCGCAGAACTGCGCGAGAGCGAAGAAGTCTGGGAGAGTGGCCTTGGACGATGGAGGGGTGCAAGAGGAGTGGGCGATCGGCTCAAAAGAGCCTGTGGGATATGTCACATGGTGAGTGAGTCCGATATTTCGGGGCAAAGTAAGGATCACCTTTTGACTACTGCTCAGATCGCAGATGGATTGCGCATGCTTTCTCCCGGGACTAGGCATCGCGAAACGCATGCTCACCTCATACCGTGGGGAGGGAGGGGCCGTATTCTCAGGTGCCGAAACACTGTTCGCGCGCTCGTACCTGTGCACGGGGGATCACATTACGATATCTTACCGGGCGGTTTTTTCATTCAAGGCCGATATTGTTCCGCGCGAAGCCTCGGTACGTGCTCTTCTCTTTGCGGGCGATCACAAATTCATGCCGACACCCTCCAGCGACGACCATCACATAGGCTGCAGCTCAAATAACGAACATTCTGAGAGGCTGTCTGAATGTCCCTTAAGTTCCCCCGACTGTGTGTTAAGGTGAGTTTATTGTTACGTATGTGTACACAATTTGATGCATGATCCTACGTAGCGTTGGATAGTCAAGTACTTGAGCTAATACATTAATGTAGTCTAATCTACCTTTATAAAGAAAGGCAGAGTAGTTAAGTGGTATAAGTCCGTCGTCTGCGTAGTGCGTAGGTGGACTTACTGTGAGTTCGAGGCCTGTTGGTGTCTCCTTTTTACTCCACTTTTTACTCCAGGTGCTCCACGTGTGTCTAAGCTGGCCAGCTTGGAAACTGGTGAGCGTAGATTTGTTAAGAAGCTTGCCAGCTTTACGAGTGCCCGTGATATAGACGCCCGAAAGCTGGCAAGCATATCAAGCGCCTATTTCCCGCGCTTGCGCTCCTTAGCGCGCGCTTACAAGCTTGCCAGCTTGCGTCCGCGTTCAACGCGGCAAGCTGGCAAGCAGCTTGCAGACACAGCTCTTCTATCAACGTAGCAGCTTCTTGGTAAGCGATGGATCGATAGACAGGTTTGTCGTGTGTATCTCGCGATTCCACGAAACGTTCCCGCAATCCTTCGACTCCCACGCAATCAGGAGCATAGCTAGTTCCTATCTTTTCCTCACTGGCGTGCGGATGCCCAGTCATGTACTTCCGAGCATTCGGGATAAACTCAACAACACGTTTCATTTCTCTGACGTTCTCAGGAAGGGTAGCTAAATAGCGATTCAGCCTTGAGCTGTTGAGATATGTGAGTGTAACTGCTCACCGTGTATTCTTCGACTTAATAGAGTTAGAAGGTCGGTGAAAGGGTCATAGAGAGTGTGCTCCAAAGTGTCTATTCTAACGACCTGAGAAAACAGGTCTTTCTCTTCGGTGGTCAGACTGGCGAAGGCAATTTTTGAATTCAGAGGGACACTCGACAAGTGTTTCTCGATAAATTGTTCGTCGATCGGTGTATTCTGTACGATCCAACTCTTCTGAACATCCTGACGAGATTTCGCTCGTTGGGTCTGTTTGACAGGAGAACTTTGTGAGTTGATGGCATTTGGAGTAGCAGGGGCAGCGGCGGAGTCTGCTAGAGGAGAAGGGTTACGAACAGGTGGGTCTCGAGACATGGCTGTCCCGGTGCTTGTAGATCCTAGTAACATGCTTCAGGCTTTATACTTAAAAGGTATGCAGGCCGCGATTCAATACAACGATAGCAGATAGCGAGTGAGATAGGCTGTGAAAGCAAGGCCGCGGGTATGGCCGTTCGCATGAGAGATGGTTGAATGTCCTTAGACAGCGTTACTTGTGTTTCGCAGACAGAAGCCGCCACTCCATCACGGATCAATGTGCAACGCTTCTTGTTATGGCTAGGCGCTCAAAAGGTGTGAGAACAGTGCAGCGGCACGGAGCAAGTCCTTTGTGTCGACTCATGCGCTGTTGTACAGCCTGCTCCAATTCAAGTACATGGGCCCAGTGACATGGAACTTCTCGCGGGGTACGTTCAACACTGGTCAGTCACTGTCGAGGGACATATGCATGTCTTCGATCAGTCCTCCGAGTCAAGGCATGAAGTGCAGATCAAATCCCTTCCCGTGAAGCCTCAAACATGTGAACCTCGTTCAAACCAATGCCATACCATATGTACATGTCGCCCGCGACTCCACGCAAAGTACCTAGTCCGGATGGACGCTCGAAGGTGCAGGAAGCGGCAGCTCTCCTGAAGCAGGCATGTCGTCCTTGCAGTCGGGCGCATGGGCAGCAACAGGCGTATTGGCGTGAGCTGCCGGGCTGGTAGGGACGGCGACAACCCCTGGACTGACATCTGCAAATTTGTCTCTGTCTCCATTGGGTATTGGAGGACTAGGATCGTCGTAGTGCTGCGGCACCGCCGTAGACAAGATGTCGCATGGAGCTACTCCGTTAGCGTTGGATATGCTGTCCGAGCTAGCGGGCTGCGCATCTGAGGGCAGAGACGTCAGTGCACCTAGCTGCAGAGGAACTTGCGGCGGGTCTGGCTGGTTCGAATCGCGGTTCGTCATGGTGCTCTCCACTGAGGCTGACCCATCTTCCAGCTCCGAGTAGAACCTCGTTGCGTCGTGCGAGTCGGCATCCTGCAAGCCAACATTGATGTTGTTGATTGCATCAGAAGGCGACGAGGCGGAAGCACGAGGGATGTCAGTCTGGCTGAGTGTAAGGCTCGCTGACAGGGTAGATAGGTCATCCAGGAGTGACGCCGTCGAAGCGGAGTGACGGAGCTTAGGCATTTGGGAGTCGCGATGCGGCTGGGATAGGGAGGAGGCTGTGGTGTGCGCCGGCCGTGATAAGTCAGGGCAATCGTTGCTTTCGCTCTCTTGCTTATCTGACGTAGACAGAGGCTTGACCTGAGTTGTCTCGTGCAAATCAACTAGGTCGTCGGTGGCAGTAGGTCGGGTCGGCGCATTGAGAATATCTTGCTCGGGCTGTATTCCTCCACTTCCCGACACTGTCGGTGCCAGTGCAAGAGTATGGTCAGCTGAAAAGGGCATCAGTACAACGTAATAATCATAAGGACGGTCGAGCATACCGTGGGTTTCAGCTAACATGCCTATCTCCTCTGCAATACTGATATATGCAGAGGAGGTACTAATACCCTCATGATGGTCTGCCGCACTCTCGCGTCGGGCGTCCGCGTTGTTAGGCGAAAGGGAGTTCGGTAGGAAAAAGGCTAGAGATTGCCAATTCAATAGGCCTGCAGGTCTATAACATACCCGAGAACCTGTGTTCGTGCGAGCTTCTTCGCGAGGAGTAGGTTCATCGTGCTCAGACAGACGTACTTCGTCCCGTACCGTGTGCAGAGATGGCACGTGTGCAGGCGTTGCATCTCCCTCACTCGGGACCGGAGCTTCCTGAGATTCTTGCAGGCGTGCGGCCCGTCGCTCTCGCTCCCATTGAACGAGATATGCATTGCAAGGAATTCTCTCAGAGAACTCATGCAGGCACTGACGTGCATAGTTGATGTCCTGCTTGTCGATATCCTCGTAAATCTCCAGGAGAGCCCAGGCAAGGCGAATGGAGGGACATGCTGGGTCTTGGAGGAGGACACCCTTCTTCGCGAGTTTTACAAGAGTGCGGCAAAGCGTACGATGGATGCCTGGTATCTGTTGAAACGCGCACATGAGGTCATCCTCGGGGTGACCAGTGTAGAAGAGTTTCAACTTCTCCATGTGCTTCCTCTCCCACACATCATCGCAAAGGATGTCGGAAAACGTGTGGAGTAACTGACGACCTTGCTCTTGCAGAATGGATGGATGGTGCGTCATGGCAACAAGCGCGGCCGTGCAGGAGGCGAACAGCATGCGGTGCACATCGTTGTCCCATGCGTTTCGTCGTACGGCATCACGTGTACCATGCTTGGTGGCAAAACTGACCACTTTGCATGCTTCTGTATAAGAGAATAATTGTGAACTATTCTGTCAATTGAGCACGCAACGGAGAGCGTACCGTCCGCTTTAGGAGCGTATCCAGCATTGAATGCCTTCAATATCAGCAAGGGGGTGATTGATTCTCTCAGCCAGCAGACCTCTTCATCGGTTGTTTGGTTGCCGCATATGTGGAAAAGATATTTCGCATATTGCATATATCTTCGCGAGCCGTATTTATCCAGTTCAAAGGAAAGGACGAGACTGTCGTGGTCTTCATCTGATAATTCCCCATCTTGCTTCCAATTGCGTGCTTCGTGGGCTTTCTGTGATAAATCAAGGTGTCGAGATGAGAGCCATTTTCGAACAGATAATGATGCTCGAGGAACGACATTGCCATCCATATTGATAAGGCCCCCTAATTCAAACCGTGGAAGGAATACGTTTAAGCTGTGCACTGTCATGGCTCGATAAACACTACGCCACCCATCCAATGAGAAATGTCTCATGCACGAGATAAGCCTGATGAACGAAGGGTGGCTGTGCATCAAAAGGATGCGGGCCACTGAAGAATGTCCAAGCTCGGAGGAAGTAGTGTCATCTAGCGTTAAAAGGTGTTGATATTCGCGTCGAAGCCAGAATTGGCCCATGTCGACGAACATGTACTGATCGAAAAAGATAAGGTAGGATATGACCAAGTGGTTTGCGTCTTTGAAGCACTCGAGGAAACGCCAAATTCGGTATGAACGACGTGAAAAGAAGTCTGACACCTTTCTTGTGGTCAGAGCTTCACCGAAGGGTATGAAAAATGTGGCAGCCACCGACACCAAAGGATAACTCAACCACTGCAGTGCAACCAACACGGTGGGCACAAGCGGTGACTTGTACGGACAATTGGGCCTGAACAATGGGATGAACGTGAACATCAGAAATGTTATAAGGCCAAGCTCGGCCACATAAGAAAAAGCGGCGAGCACTGTAACATTCAATGAATCAAGAAGGATAAGGAGCCCAATGAGGAATAGGATAACCGCTACCTGGAGTAGTAGCGGCAAAAGTGAGATGATCCCAGGCACTTGCCATGTCTTGAGACCATCAGCCCGAAGAGTCAAGAGCTCCACTGCTCGGCGAACAGGAATATCGGCTGGCAGTCGTAATCGGCGAAGCCATTGCTGGACAGCTATCGCGAAAAAGGCTGACAAGAGGCTGAGCATCAAACTCAGTATCCAGAGCGTGTTGACGGGAACAGCGATCGCAGCAGGCGTGAAAGCGGAGGTGACATGCCGCAGCGGAAGAGCAGGAGCAGATGAGTTGATGAAGGAAGGTGTGTTGTTGAAGGAAGATATCTGGAGGGAGATATGGGCCAGAAATGTGTTGGTTACGTCACCGGGATCCTGTTGTAACCACGTGTACGACTCCACAGTGAACGCTGTAACGACGGCAGAGAATAAGCCGGCCTGTGCCATACAGTAGCTTAGCTCCAAGAGAATGATACTGCGATTTCAGAAACTCACAAATACTAGGAGGTTGTTGAGTTCGTCCTTCCAGCTATCGATCTCGACCTGATTTTGCTCTTGAATTGTATCTCGCGTTGTCTTCCAAAGTTCTTCTTCCATAGCTTCAGCCTACGACCATGTATCACTGTCAGCCAATCAATAGCGACCACCCAACTGTATATCCACTCGCCTTATCATAGCTATCCTTATCGTTGCTATCCTTTTGTCGGGCGACCTCAGATCTCAAAACAGGCGTAGTCTAAGTAGCGCACATTCTATCAGTGTGAACAATAGATGTCAATCTGGGTGCTGACAGATATTCGGCTTGAGATCTCCTCCAATTGCTTTGCAACGCTGCGAAGAGCATCCGCGAGATCGTCCTAGAGCAAGATACAACAATAAGTTTCAGCAATGATTACAGGAAATGTGCTGGACATACATTCGGTCGACTAGTGTGACTATTGGTAGGCATCATAACACGGCCACGCACTTCGTCTGCACTCTATGCCGGATACACTGAGGGAGGAGAACGTGGTTGCAGTGAGAGATGCAGCAGCACAGAGGGCGATGCACACACGTGTGGCACATGCAAGGAAGCACGGATCAGTGCTTCCTAGCATCTAAATTCAAATATTGAGGACACTGCCGCTGAGCGCCTGCGAAAGCAGAACTAGACTGGTGAACGGTGTATCTGAGCTACAGTCCGTACAGGGCCAGAGAGTCAGAGCGACCCGTATGAAGACTGCGGGTAGTGCAACTCAGTCCTGGCAGGCTCTGAAACCCTAATGCACACATCCTTCCTGCGTTGCTGGCATGGAGTCCCAATTCCATTTTCTCGCATCCCAGCATGGACTGCGCAGCTAACCCAGCTGCACGAGGCACAGAGGTAGCGACATGCATGAAACGGGAGTTCATAACGTGGTCTCCGCATGACCAATAGTGCTGAGGACATTCATGACTAGCATGCGCTATGCCATAATACAGGACTTACCAGACAATATACTCAATGAGGGACCTCGAGAGACAAAAGGGGCAGTGTTTATGGTCGAAGGCGAGGGCACGCTGTCCGAAGAGTGGAAATAAGTAGCAGTTTCACATTATACGCCTATAGTCGGGTGCCAAAAAGTTATTTATGATGTGCCTAGCATTAGAAATATATAGGTCAGAAGGTATGGGGCGACATACCATGACAGTTGCAATGAGCCATCTATTCAGAGGTGTCACGGTATGCATAACATATACCTATAAAATCAAAGGGTTTCTGAACCAAGTGAGTATTATCAAAACCCGACAAGCAAGAGTAAAGTCAGCACCTTCTGGGGCCGCTATCTTCATCTACAGTTGAGCAGCAGATGGCGAGAGCGGCCTCAGAAGCCCGAGACCAACCTGAGATTGAGAGTTCATCTTGCCAGCGTGTATAGTAGACAGATGTTGTGGGTATATGCATCAAGAGAACGGACATAGTCAAAGTCAAGGGAAGAGGCGCAGAGAAGATGACGACGGTCTGAATCGACGGTTTCGATCCTGTCGTGCGCGCCTCTCTGAACGAGGGTGCGAGTTGGCGGGATTACATAACCAAGAGTCGGGCCGACGCGAGTTTCGATTCCGGTCACGGTCTTCCTTCTACTCCTGCGGAGGCTGGTTCAGAGAACTTCAGACTTGGGCGACACGGTCTCACACTCCTTCCCGTCATCTATTCATCGACCGCATCTCAAGCTTTAACATCATCCGCACTCCGGGCCCACCTCATGTTCTGCAAGCTCGACGCCGTCCAGCTTGAATGCTGTCAACCTATACTCTGCTCTGGTGACCCACCATTCTCACCTGCATAGCGTGTCTCTGCGTCTCAAAGACGACAGTCGCCCACGAGCCCAAGAAGTTCGGCAATTTGTGAAGAACGAATGCAATCCGGACCGGCCTAAGAATCAACACTGTCGCTGGACGCTCTGGAGTGCAACCTCACACGACTGTATGTGCGTAACTATCAATAACCATGAACGTCTGTGAACATCCTCTCAGTACAGGAGAAGCTATATACGTCGTATGCTTGGAGTCGCAATGCTGTTGCCGCGTCCTGATTGAGCACCCTCACAACTGGGAAGGCACTATGTGGTATTCCAAGATATGTGACAGAAGGTACGTGGTAATTGAAGAGAGACTAAGGAAACAATTGACGTTTTGAAGCTTGGAATAGACCTGCGAAGTCAAGTTCAGAGGTATGACTCCCATGTGTACACACCAGCACCAGTACCAAGTTCCCTACACACCTCTAGGCCCACCCTCCCAAATGTTGCCTGGTCCTTACAAGAGCCAGAACAGACGGATTGTCTATGTCACAGTCAGACCCACTCTGCGCACTGTCATGTCTATCTGACGTGCAGCCAAGAGCAGCCTGAAGTCTATTAATAGGATTCAGTGCATCGGCATCGGTAGATATCACAGCATCCCGACGGGCTGCTACGGTACACGCTTTGACATCGTCATTCGAGGCCATACGTGCAGTGCAGTCGCAGCGTCGAGCTCCCGCGCTGTCATTGAAGCGCCGTGGTTAATAGCTGTATCGACGTCGGTGTTGGCTTCGGCTACGCTCTCGGTGCTCATAGTACGTGTGCCAGGAGGCTTATGTCGGACATCTGAGGACCGCGGCGTCAGCACGTTGGGGCTGTGGAACTTGGCCCTGATGTGGACTTGCTGCGAGTGTGCTCTGCCCAATCGGAGTGGGCTTGTGTCGCTACTGTGTGTGCTTGTATTATCATCCATGTCTATGTACTAATCAGGATACCGATCCGGATACAGAAGAAACCAAACCTGTAATCTCGGATTGTTGCTGCGGATTTTACGTCCCGTTTTACCTTTCCCGAGAACGTCGATAGCTTCCCTGCGCCAATGCCTGTGTTTGAGGTCTTGACGACGGGCCCTGCGAACGGGAGGTGATGGAAACACGACGATGTCCTCTGAGGGAAGGCATGGTCGGCTATTTTGAGTTCGTCCTTAGCGCTGTGGAGGATGCGCTGGACATGCGTATCCGTGAGGTAGAGTGTGCAGGCACTTTAAGTATCAATCGTTTCTCAAATGACATAACTCTCCACGCATAATTGCTACCAGGCGCGTGTAAATAACAATATATGCCGTTACAAAATAGAGTGAGGTCGCCTTATCCGAGGGTCCGGAACGAATGGAGTCAACAAACTTGAACCCGATGACCCGGTAGAGAGCGGAAATAAACCCTACAGAATGAGTGGCTTGCTCAGGTGAGCATTCAAAGGCGTAGACGATGCCGCTTCTCCACAGTTTTGTTGCGGCCTGGCACGCGTCCGGCGATCGTGTTGACCAGAGCTAGTTAGCTGGGATCGGCGGTGACCACGGCATCCCTGGAACAACCACTACGGATAGCTCACCGTCTCGATCGAGGACCGAGAGCCTGAAGCCGTCGCGGTGCCCTGGCTCCTGCGCTGTCATCGAGACGGGACAGCGCAAGGTCGCTCTGCTGGCGTTGTTCTCTGCGCCATCCGTGCCAGAGAGCTGGGTATCCGAGGAAGGCAGTATCGGTACATTAGGCCGTGAAATGGCGTCCACTGGCAGAGAATCCGCCGTCGATTGGGTTCGCTGCGACGGGCGGATATCTCCCGCTGAATGGCCGGTATTGTAATTGTGTCGACTGGTGGCGTCCTTTTCGGAGGCTTGCTCGGGCTTGCGCGTTGCCACTAGATCGTGCAAGCTTATGTTTGGTGTACCAACGCTGACGGGGTCGGGAACACCACGAGTCGACGAGGCGCATGAGCCAAAAGTGCCAGTCAGACTGGGCAGGAGATCCGTGAACAGGATGGATGGTTCAACTGGGAGCACCGCCCTGGAGTGAGGAAGCCTAAACATACGGGACTTGGGAAGTAATAAGGATTGGGCGTACGCATGTTGTGTCAGATCGGGGTGGTTGTTTCCCTCGTTATCTCCTTCATCAGATACAAATGAAGACACGATCCGGGCCATCTTCTGCGGAATAACTAGATCGTCCGTGGCGACATGTTGGATCACTGTGTCGAGAGTACCTCGTTCGTAGTATACTCTTCCACGACGTGATGCCGATGTTGTTAAGGCAAATTCTTGCTTAGCTAGATAGCACATCAATATAGGTAATAAATCAGATGGACGGCCGAGCTTACCATAAATTTCATCCAATGTACCCATATCTCCCGCAATATCGGTATCCGCAAAACTTGCCCCACCAGCTTCAGTCGCAGTCTTTCGTGACGCTTCCGCGTTATCGTGCAAAGAGGGGTTCACAAGGAATAAGTTAGGAATGGCCTTTTGAGTAGGCCAGAGAGATATAACTTGCCTGCATGTTTATTCCCTAGCGAGCTTCATCGTGTAAAGACACATCGCAATCAGGTGGCTAGTTTCCATCCTCTGGCATGTGCTGGTATGACATGCGTGCATACCTTACATTGCCTTCACTCAAAACTGGACAGTTCTGCTGTTCTTGCAGACGTGTGGCTCACAGATGATACCCCCATCTGTGCAGCGATACGAGACGATATCCTTATCTGAGACAACAGCTTCAAGAAATCGGCGCGAGAGGAGTCTCAAAATGAGCAGAGCGGCAATGAGGCTATGAAGCATCAGTGTAGACTCGGCTTACAAAAAAAATCGGAATGACACACCGTCATGAAGGCAGCATCAGATTTTTTAGAATGCGGAGCTTGGATGACATTCTTCGCGGAGCGATATGCGCTTGCCGCGGGCTCAGAGCTGGAAGGCTCGATCGATGCAATCTGGTGCAGCACTAGGACGAGAGACAACATCAGGTTGCACTTGAATAAGGATGATCGTTATAGTACTCACAAGGCGAGAGTACTGTACATGGGGCATGCACATGTTCCCAGGAAGGATATCACAGCTAAACGATCATCTGAATCTGACACTCCTCCGAATTTTCGTGGGCACACTTAACCGTCTAGGGGCAGCCTCACACAGTAAATTGAGTATAGTGCGACTCGGGCATGAACACAGCGTATCCAGGAAAGACGATTGCGAGATGATTTGACTGAGATATAGACGACCTAACCTCTGCTCCGATGTCCGACATCCTCTCGCGAAGGAGGTGGAGAAATGGCAAGAATTGAATGAAACTCGACTGCACACGGACTGTGGTGCGCGGTGCATGAGGACGATTCTCTGAGCGGAACCATGATGGTCCGGGGCATGGGCAGCGTCGATAAGAGCGTGTGTGTAAGACAACACAGATGTGATAAAGATGAGACACGAGCTGGAGATGGTAGCGGGTGCCGCTAGAAAGGCGTGTCCGAAGTTGGTCAGAATGTCTACCGGCTGTTGATGTGGCGTATTGCAAAAGTGAAGGCGCGGGATCTGGCTTGAATAGGGAATGGGCGGGGCTACGTAAGCGCCTCTCATTGGTGGGCGGGTCGGGGTTTGCGAGCGCTAAACTTCGTGTCCCTTGGGCTTTTTGCCCTCGTCCTCGCACAAACGACAACTCAAATTGCTGATAGGCCACTTCTATGCGCCTGTGGACCTCGTTTATCTTGCTTCCTTATGGCTAGAGGTTGAACTACGAATGCTCAACATCGTCCACCGCCGCCAGCCGCGACGCGAACACATAATCGAATCGTTTGCGCTTTCTGTGGCTGCGTCATCTGATCGACTCGACCGCGTCATTCCGTTCTCAGCGAGCAACAACTTTAAGTCGGTACCGTCTTGATACCTCGCGCGAGCGGCACGCTTCAAGTCGTTGCACGCGGATGATCATAGCTCTCGCGTTTCAGCCTCGAAACACATCCTGGCATGCTGCAGACCGCTCATGGGGTCATGAGGTTAGTTAGCCATGTTTTAAGAAGGATATAGCGATACTAAGCTTCGTATCGTCAATCTCAGCAATCACTGTACATTTAGTCTTGGTGCTCTCCGGGAACGATGCGATCTCCATGCTTACCTGCCTGGTCGGCTTGCTGCTTCGAGGATACCCGCGATACAACTGCGCTCATCTGCCTTGCGGACTCGCAGTTGCTCTACTACAAAATGAGCCTAGATGCTCATACTTCTCACACTCGTAACCGTGGCAGGCGGAGAACTGGAGCTGGTGGCACCGGTGGTATGGAATGCTCATAGGTCGCTGGTGGTACTGTATGTGTTCATTTTCATCGTCTGTCCTCGTTTTTATGTTCCGACGCTATACCTTCCAAGCCTAGGAAAGACCACGTCCCATAGCTTCGAAGTCACGCCAGTACCGTCACTTCCGCTGTTCGTGGTGTATGTTTGTGCTCGACGTACTGGAGCAGAGTCGTAGAGAAACTGTCCTTGAGAAGTTGTACAAATGCTCTGTTGCGAACCGCGCCAAGCGCAAGATGGAAGCATCATTTTCAATAGTGAGATGCACGTTTAAAGTCTAGCTAATCTCATCCTTACCGCAGCAGCCGGGCATTTTCTGAGCGTCGATGCATCTACATATGATGTCTATAGGTACCCGTTCTCATCGCCCCACGCAGCAGATCCATCCATGCGTATATTTACAAACTGGTTTATGTTCCGGCTCGTGCATATCCGAAACAACATATATACCTATCTGAATAATAGCTCCTCCTCGTGAACCTTCATTGAAGCCAATGCCGTACAGCATATGCCGCCCACAATCTCACGTAAAGCGCCTAGTTCGGAAGGACATTCGAATGCGGAGAATGCGATCACCTGGATCTCCCACGTCAGGTAACCAACTAGCCTGCCCATCAAGGGTAGGCTAGCCAGGCTAAAATAGCCTGAAAGGCTGAATTCTCGACTCTACTAGTTAACTATTTCCATAGATATAGTATTTCCCTGTACAGTAACGCTTAGTCACCATCATATACGCTTATTATCTAAGTGATGGGCCTAGAGATAAGGTTCCCCATCAATATCAGGCCCCCGGGCGGGCGGTGAGTATCTCC
>JANHOG010000059.1:0-31457 GCA_027627325.1 Phlebia brevispora
GTTCCCTACGGCCACAGACTCCATGGTCGACGAGTGAGAGAGATGCAGAATGTTGGAAGGAGAGAATCAGAGAGTATTTGCTGCCCGCGATGGGTGCGAAGGGCAGCAAGAAAATGTTGTCACTTGGGCGCCGCCAGCCAAATCTAGACTTGTCTCAACTTTGAGCAGCTCGGTGCGGGGACTGCCTGGACCGTTCAGGCAAAAAACGGAAGCAACCACGGCGAGACTGAACTGATCCCTGCCCGCGCAATGGTCAAGAGAATGAGAGAGAAGGCAGAGGAGGGCTCTATGAGACCATGGCTTCAACAAGTCGTACCGACCAGCCACACACCCCTGACCAGGACCCCCGATACTCCAGCCTATATTCCAACCGTCCTCCTCAAACCCGTCCTCAAACATGTTCAAAATTGTCGCTCGCTCAATCCACAATTTTCGCTGCACAAATAAAACACTGCTCCACCGGAGCCACACGGAAATAGCCTCACGTCGTCCGTAAAGGCGACCACCATGCCTCGGCGACAGCCTCAGCCTGCGCGCAGTCCCCAAACATTCCTTCCGGCCGACTGACAGATGGACACTCCTCGCGGCTGGCGCATGCTTGTGTCCATAGAGCCTGTATTATATACGCCACGGCCATCGATACATTGTCCGTGAAGCTTTGAAGCATCGCATTGCGCACTCTTCGCCCCCAACGTCCTCCCAGTCGACCGCGTGAACGCACCAATTCTCGTGTTCCCAGGCTGACTCACAATTCAATGGTATAGCTATCTCTGGGGCTCAGCCCTTCTCCACCCTGATGGACGCGTACGTGGCTGGCTGCATATCGCTCGACGGAAGGCTCTTCGCTGCACTATATCACTCCTCCGAGTTCCGTGTAAAGTCCCCTGGCTCCCAATCACACACTGATCTAGCATTCCAAGTGCAGTGTTCCCGCGCGCAACTCCGGCGGTATGTCAATTAGATCATCCTTCTCTAATGCATCACAGGGCTAGGGCAAAAGTTTAAGGAGCGCAGACTGAGCACGGGGACATTCCAATATCACTGATGACAGGAAAGTTGACTTGTCTCGCAGGATGATCAGAGCCTCGCGCCTTCCGCCACGGCCTATTGTCTTCCCCGTGCGAAGGCGAGCTATAGCAAGAAGGTTTGAGTTCGGTGCGTGTCCCGTAGAATGTTACGTTCGCCTAATCGACGCATTCATTACTACTCTGATAGGATACAGAGTCTCGCATTCCATCGTGCATGCGCCACGAGGATCTGAAATAGCTATCCAGAAGGACGCTGCGATCGCTCGCGATCCCTGGAAGCACGGACATGCCTTGTCTTACGGGAAGTGCACTTCTCATTCACGTGCGCTTTGGTAACAGGTACGACTGCTCTCTCGCGCCGGGTATTGGGTGTCATCAATCCGGCGTGCTACAGAACATAGAGGAGGCGCTGTTCCTGGACGTCCTATCCCCTGACGATGGTTGGCCAGTGTGAGTAACCACATTCTCGTAAGGTTGCTACGAAAGTTGTCTAATCGTGCTAAACTTAGACGCAGAATACTCGTCATTTAGCAACGCTTTACCGCAGCTCTCGAACGCTGTCTGCTCCCTTTGCGCGGTCAGACGCTTCAAATCGTTCGACCAGAAATTGGGCCCCGGATCGCAGCTGAAGCTCTTCACCAATCCACCACGGCTCCTGAACGGCAATCAAGCTTTGGAACCGGAAACAAATTATGAACTTGCCATTAGACCGAGCGTCTCGATGGATACAAACTGCTGGAATCAGCGTATGTGCCAACGACGTTGGAGCCGCGGCGCACAGTGACCCGCCGGCAGCACAGGTTACCTCGTACTGCAGGATCCGGGACGCCCTTGGGCTGCTATCACTGCTGTACGTCGTCTGTTGACAAATCCACACATACGGCTAACGCTGATCTTGTTATACCGTCAGAGATTACGACTTTGACGCAGCCTCTCGCGGCGTACACGGTTCCTGAATAGACTCCGTCCCCTTCAGGTTTCTGGAGAAGCCTTGGATGCGCAAGATCAAAGGCCCTTCTAGCTCGTTTCGATCCGCACGCGACAACGGTCAGTAAGTCGTCAGAATCCGTTGTGGCGCACACGTGGCTCAGGAACCGTACGCAGTGCTTGCTGCGGCATTCTCGCCGTCTGGCCGGCTCATGACGTCGAGATCCTGCACCGCGATGCAGAGATCTAGCGTTCTGTTATGTATTCGGGTGGCAGTGCGTCGTAGCGGTACATGCTGAGCAGCTTCACGTGAACAAGGCTGACGATTTGTGCTAGGTCTTTGGATCTACATCACAAAAGACATTCCCTTCGCTCCGCACTTTATGAATGCCTCGTCGAGGTCCTACGAAGATGTAGTTTCGACGTACTACACCGCCTTGCTACCGGATCGGAGAGCTGTCGTGAGCCCCGTAACGCTCGCGGCCATCGTGGCGCGAATCTCTAGCCTCCGTCTCCTGCTTCAATTACCACGCGTCAGTGGGATTGGTACGTAAACGAACTTCTCTCTCGCAAGCGACTTTGTCAGGCTAAGTTCTTGTATGTAGTAGGTCCTCAGATGTACCTCGTGTATCCAATCTCGGGTCTTCATCCGCCTTCACTTCAGAAGTTTCGCCCTGCGTTGTCCGCATCGGTGAAAACATCACTGCCCTGTGGATACGATTCCCTCTGCGGCTGACTGTCGCCATTTGTCCGCCTTTTCTGCACATCAACCATCTGTCTTACCGATGCGGCGGCGGGCTACATCGCGCTACCCCAACGGCATCTTCTTAGGTATCTTGGCTACAATGGTTAGTGCCAGTGTTTCGGTTTCTCTTACATCCTATCGACGATATACCCTCCTCAGGATCCGCAGCAATATCGCGGAGAACATACAGCTCACGTCCATACCTTTCCTGGCGGCACACGCAAGCAACTGAGGCTATCGATGCGAATTGATTGTTACTTGTACACCGGGAAACAGGAGACGCTAAGATACCGTACTACTTCTTGACAAGCTCGCTGAGGTCAAAGATAGTAACCTCGCCAGCCTCGGAACCGGTCGCGTAGTATGATTCATAACTCGCACATGTAGTACGCCACTCTCCCGAAGAGTCAAGCATTCTGTAAGATCGCTTAGATTCAGGAATCCAGCATAACTTCTTCTTTGTCTCTGTCGATATGATCCAGCCATCCTGCTCCTTGAATAGGGCTACAACAGACGCTGTTTTCCAGTTATGCTTGGCCTCGTCCAGTTGGTCCCCTGTCGTCACGTCGTAAATGTATTTGAACATATCTCGACGCTTGCTGCACTGGTACCTCAGGCTTGTGCTGTCTGGAGAAAATTCGAGATCTGCAGCGCCCCTGCGTATGATGCCACCCGGAGAAATGAGACCTGCAAGCCTATCCGCACCTGCCCAAATGCTTCTGTGGAGTGACCAGCCGGATGTTCCAAGTTGCCAGATGCAAAGAGGATCGCTCACGGGGTAACCAGAGAATATTGCTTGCCTGAAGCCAGCGGACAACCATTTACCGTCAGGAGAGTATGATATGCCAATAATCCCAGGACGTCGCTCATGCTCAGGCTGACACCCAACCCTCTTAACTTCTCCAGAATTGACGTCCAGTACCCAAATAGAATTCTTTTCGGGTTCATTGTGCCGGCTGAACGCGAGCTCCTTTTGATCTGGAGAAAATATGATGTGTTTGACTCCAGTCCGAGATTTGGACAAGGAGTATTTGGTTCTCAGTATGGTGCTCGGCTCTGCGGAGCGAAGAAGTTTTCCGGTCTTTGTCTCCCAGATCATCACCGTCCCTTTCTCAGAGCCAGTAGCAATGAGAGCACCATCACCTGAGAATGTCATGCAGGTGGCGGCAACGCTACTATAGCCCGAAGGTGTCTTCTCACGTGCCTGATAAGATGTGTCCCACAGACACAGAGTACTGCTCGTCGAACCGGACAGAAGCCGATCACCATCGGGAGAAAACGCGAGTGACGTATTAATATTGTTGGGAGAGTTAAGGACCCTTGTCAATGTGTACGATTTTGCATCCCATAAGCGTATGACATCCGAAGCAGAGGCGATCAGCGTTGCCGAAATTGCGACAGCACTTGAATAGCCTTCCAGCACCTTCAAATAGATCCCCGAGTTAATATGCCAGACGCGTAAAGTTTCGTCTAGGGCACCAGATATAATTCGCTTGTTGTCATGAGTGAAAACAATACTTGTCACTGGGCTCGTGTGGCCAGTCAAGTTCTTGATCAAACCGTAGGGGTCCTGTGCATTCCAAATCTGTACCTGTTCTTTGTAGCCAATTGCCAACTTTGAGCCATCTGGAGACCAGGCAACCGACCTGTGCAGATGTCGACTACGCCGAGTCGAAGTCTGAGGCTCACTGTACAGCCTGGCGAGAAGTTTTCTATTAGAAACATCCCACAGGGACGGAGGACCATTGTAAGAAGCCAGGAGAATGTATTTGCCGTCGGGGGAATACGCCAGACCCAGAGGTGCTCCTGTTTCGTCAAGTTGTATCTTATGAAGCTCTGCTCCCGACGAGAAATCCCAGATCCGCATTGTTCTGTCATCTGCAGAGGCGATTTGTCCAGTATTCATGTCGGGCCTGAACGCAACGGAGTATATCCAGCCACGGCACTGCATGGTATTCAGCATAACACCTGTTTCTGTGTCCCATATCTTGATGGTGTGATCACAGCTCCCCGAGACAATGTGGCGTCCGTCAGAGGAGAATCGAACAGACAACACGGTGCCTTTGTGACCCTCCATGACACGCAGACAGGGTCCCCAGTGACTCTCTCTTTCGGTTGTGATGCGTAGCACAGCTCCATCAAGAGGTTTGCAGGATCCATATACATCCAGAAGAGCGCAGTGGGGTGTAAGAGGCAACGCAGTAACATAGATATGCTTCGGGTCTACTCGGATGGGATCGAAAAATAGGAGGATGAAGCGATATGCGTCGTTCAGCAAAGCTAGTGTCAGGCTGCTGGGACCATGGTTTGATTGGGTCTGTACAATTCCTCGGCATTAGGAAACCGACCAAAGGAAAGTTTGACAGGTAAAAGACATACCTGGAACCATTTACGTACTCGATCCAGTACAGGCCCTGCGATCTCAAGTCGGCCAATATCGCTTAGGGCTTCGAACCATAGGAGCAAATTGTTGTGAAAGAAGGTGTCAAGGAGACGGGATAATTCCTCTGTAGGATTAGCGAGAGATAGATGTGTAGCCCAATGCACACAGCTGTATTTGACGTGAGAGGTTCGCCTCTTATCTGATCGCAAGGCATCCTGGGAGGTGATTAATTCAAGACACCGCACGGCAAGTGAACCATGATAGGGAGTTGGATCGACATAAAAAGCGTGATCAGTGCGATGAGAGGGGTCAATCAGGAATTGAGGGAAAGTGGCATGCAAAGGTCGAAATTCACTATCGGGGTTGTCCTCTGCTATGACGAGCGAACCAAGACGTTTAAGGATGCCTTGAGTGGTGCTAACCTCGATGCCAGCGAGTACTTGGAGTGTGTTGGGAGAAACAGAGTCCTGCAGCAGTGCAATCGCACCGAGTACGCCAGCCACTCGAGCCCTGTAATTGCCTCGTTCCAGCACATGCGTTGGAAACGCACTGGTTAGAACACTAAGGTAAAGCTGATCGAGATGACTTCCTATTCCGGACCCTTTGGCCGACAGGAGTGCGTTCAAGTTTTCGACAGCTTGGTCGGAATGATCCACATCCTTGGTGAGAAAGTCAAGTGCTGTCGAGGCGTATATGAAGAGACCTTCCGCCGCCTCTGTGAGTTGGCGTATGGCAGCTGGGCGTTTGGCGATGAAAGCTTCTCTGTATATAAAGTGACTGAGACCGGTCTCGAAATAGTGCGCGATGTCAGAATCTACAGAAGGCCGTGGAATCTCGTGTAATTTGACCTGATGGAACCGCTGGAAGTACAGTGTATTCATGATCCGCAATTCAGGACGAGTTGTGATCAAGACACGAAGGGGAAATGCCAACTGCTGGACCTTCGGTATGAGGTTGCTGAGGAGAAAAGCAAGCGCTGGTTGGTCGTTGGGCGCGCACTCGTCGATGGCGTCGATGATGACAATGACTGGCAGGGGGAGGTTATACGAGGTATCGGCCACCTCCTGCAGTGGCTTTACAATGAGATCGTCCAACTGATAGTTGGACTGTTGCTGTTGACCGCGCTTGAGATGGTCTTGGGACGCTTTCGCGATATGAGGAAAAAGACTGTCCTGTAACATTGCAAGCTGATAGGCAATGGTAGGAAGGACGAATCGGGTGGTGCTGAACTGTTCGGACCCGCGCACAAAGAAGAACGTCGCTCCTAACATGTTCCTGTCGTCAAGCCACCTTGCGAACTCGTAGGCAATTGTCGACTTGCCCGTCCCGGCGACCCCGCTAAGGACGAAAACGGAATACTGGTTCAGATCGCCACCACCTACAGCCCACATCTCGAGATCGGCGAGCACCGTACTTCGAGTTCCCTTCAGATAACGGGACTTTGCTTTATTGTACTCCTCGCGATAGCTCGTCTGGACTGCAAGGGCTTTCAAATCCTTCAGAAGGTCATCCGCTAGGAGGCAGACGTGAGCAACAGTCGCAAGGCACTGCTCAATTCTACTCACTGCGTGGCTGTGCATCCATCAGTAAAACACCTGACACAGCAAAAGTGAATGCTATGTACCGTAAGCATCATCTTGATCTCATTTACGAAGTGTTCAACCGTAGCCTGACTGCCCAGCTGGATAGAAGGCGAAGATACATCAGACTATGATGGATAATTCAGATTATGGCTGACCATGAAAACATCCGTAGCATTTTTAAGGCGAGCCTGAAAGCCTTTGAGTGTTTCCGCGTCGAGCTTGCTATAGAGAAATCTGGAGAGAACGTTATGCTTTCTTAGCTTATCCGCATCGTCACGGATGGCTTCCAGCTCTCTGCAACAGTACAATTATCTTCAGTATGCGCATTTTCCTCGTGTGTGAGTATACACTGACCCAACCAATACATTAATTCTTTTTTGCAGCGCCGGCGATAGGGAAACCTGAGCAGGGCCTTCGCCCCAAGCCTCTCTATCGGCTCCCTGGAGAGCTCTCCTTGAGTTCTCAGCTATGTCCTTTATAATATTTGCAAGTTCTTGTATCTGGTTTGCGAGCTTCTCCCTTGCTTCTGCATTGCCTCTAGCTTGCTGACAGCACAAATCAGTTGCGTTGAACGGAGGCATCTGTCAAATAGGTCGCTGCCAGGCATCGTCATACTACGAACCTGAATCATCCCGATGAACGTCACCAGAGCCCCAGCGGCGGTGTCCAGTCCCCCTATCGGAGCGAGTTGTAAGACATCCTTGCCACTCTCCAAAATGGTCTTGGATAATTCTAGGGTCTTGTCAATGTTCTTGTTCAAACGAGAGTTGGAACGCGGCATTCTGCGTCGACTCCAAGGCTCGTACGGTTACAAGTACGTCTGTCCGATGAATGCTAACAACGATGTAAGATATCGATGGCAGATACACAGGACGCACCGTGAGGACTGTGAGACCCGACCGCCGTGTGATAGAGTTTTATGAAACCTTCTGTTGAAGCATGGAACACGAATATTGGAAGCTATCGCGCATTACCTCAATATACCGGGTAAAAAATGCAGACTGACTCTTCCGCATGTCTGCTGTATTCTAAAATTTGCATGATAATTTGCATTCCGTGAGCAGTTGCGCACTGCGCACAGGCGAGAGGACCTGTAAGTGCGGCCACGGTCACGGTTAGTGTTGGGTCGAAAATGGCCGGCCGTGTAAGAAACCCTGTCAGTAACCCGGCCCGTCCGGACGGCCGAATGTAAGTAGGTAATTTACAGTTTCTTACCTTAAACGCCCATATGTAAGCGCCTAATAGGCGCCGTGTAAGAAACATGTAAGAAAGCGCAGAAAAGTGTAAGAAAGTGTAAGAAAGCCATGAATTGCCGCATATCTAGGACCAATTGGTATGTAATCTCGTACAAAACCATCACGCCGTGTACGACTCTGAGTTCACCTGCTAGCACCGTTCCTGTACCCATCTCCATCAGCCGCGGTCTGTCAGCTAGGACGTCCTTCAACAGCTCTGATTCGATATTGACCTCTCCCTCGCCATCTTCCGGCTTGAATGCGCTCCTTCCCTCCACCACCATATCAAGCTCGACACTCAGATCGTTAGGGAGTTCTTGCGAGCTTTGGGAAGGTTAGGCTCGTCAAACAGTCGGAAAATGGCCAGACATTTCGAAGAAAGCATTCTTTGAGGATGCGGTTTGGTTGTAGCTGTGTAATAAGTCATTGGAAGGAGTTTACGAGAGAGATACAGTCCCCAGTGGCCTTCCACCCATCGAGTTTACGACTGTTCTCGAGCCTTAGCCCACGGGCGCTCAATCCCATTTTTTTACCATTATTTACATGCCCGTCTGGCGACCCGATGTCAATAATGTAAATTACATGTTTTTGACATAGTTTTTGACTTACATTGTAATTTACATCCGACTTTTCGACCCAACACTAATGGTAACGCGACGCGGAGCGCTGGAAGGCGCTGTTCTGACGCGCTGCCACGTGCGTCTGCAATTATGCCACGTGGATCTGCCCAGCCACGTCGCGTCTGTGTGTCGATCGCGCTTTGCCGCTCGGCGATTCAGCTTTGACACGTAGACTTACACCGAAAAATCATTTATTTGCATCTTGGACCTGTACTTCCACCCGCCTGCACTTTGACACACCGCAGTAGCGATATGTCATTCCTACGGTGAGCGGGAAACTTTGTCGTGTCATGTTTTGGCGTGTGCTGAGCTGCGTGGCAGACTCGCGCTATGCGTCATAGGCGTGTATTCGATGTTCCTCGTAAGTATGCATGATGAGCATCAGGAAGAAATAGAGTTGAACAATTGTTATTTTTATAGCTTTGGGCAATCGCCCAGGAGAGATGTGAGTCCTGTACACAGTTCAGCATGCCAGCGTACTGACTGGTTTGCAGTGGCTGTTCCGTTCCAGTCAATCAAGGAAGACACTACACATAAATTTCACTCTCCTTTGGCACTCAGCGCATGTCAGAGCACGCTCAGCTCGATATCTGCACTATTATACCTCTACTTCCGTCGCAAACCAGGTCAAACCTGGGCACAAACGCTAGGCCTGGAGCACAGCAGTGTAAAACAGGACGGGATCGAGTTGAAGGAGAAAAAGTCCAATGGCACCGCTGTCCACAATGGCTCTGCGCACACGAACGGTTCAGCTACACATCATCACCACCCAGATACCCGCTATTCCCCCAGGCAGCTTCTTCTACATTACTTCCAATGTTCGGTGTTGATCACCTCCGCTACGCCCTTCGGCTTCGCTGCTCTTTCATACATAACCTACCCGGCCATGGTCCTCGGCAAGTCATGCAAGCTCGTACCAGTCATGATCATGAACGTACTACTCTACCGGCGCCGTTTCGCCCGGTACAAGTACGTTGTCGTCGCAATGGTCACCCTCGGCATCACCATGTTTTTCGGCTTTGGGAAGGAGAAGCCCGCTAAGGCAAAGAGTAACGGAAACGGCGAACTAGGAACCTTTGGACAACTCGCCGGCGTTGTACTGCTGTTGATCAACCTAGCCATTGACGGCGCGACAAACTCAACGCAAGACGAGATCTTCTCCCGGTTCAAGGTATCCGGGCAGCAGATGATGTTCTGGATCAACGTCTTCAATACCCTAATCAGCGCGACGATATCCATCCTCCCTCTGCCTTATATCCCTGTACTACATCCCTCCCGTTACCGCACAGAGCTTGAAGGGGCGCTGCACTTCATCCGCGATCATCCCTCTGTCGTGTCACCCATGCTACAATTCGCTTTTACTGGCGCGTTGGGCCAGCTATTTATTTTCGAGACGTTGCAGCACTTCGGGTCGCTGACCTTGGTGTATGTCTTTGTCTGCTCAACTCAGCGTTCAGCCCGCTCACAACATGTTTCAGGACAATCACCTTGACCAGGAAACTCTTCACCATGCTGCTCTCTGTTGCTATCTACAACCACAAACTGACACCCGGACAGTGGCTAGGTGCAGTTGTCGTGTTCGCCGGCATCTCCGTCGAAGCATGGGTAAAGCGCCGAGGTACGTTAACGGTCGTCCAGTCTGAGGTTTGATGTCCGTGAGTCTACTGAGCAAACACTATGCATTACAGATGTTCACGCCAAACGAGTGATACAGGAAAAAGAGAAAGCCAATATCAAGAGCTTGTAACAACACGGCGGAAGTAATGCCTAATACCCATCCCTTGTAGAAAAACATAGAGCACCCACGTTCCACGTGAAGGACCTGTAGCAATTTATAGCAGAGTAAGGGACTATGTGTCGTTAAATATGCGGTTAGAGTAGTCGAGAGCAGTGGGACAATGCAGGGAAAGTAGTGAAACAAGGGTATCTAGTCCATCATCATTTGGTCGTCGTCGTCGTCGTCATCCACAAGAGCTCTTTTTCTGTCCTCGATCCTGTGGCGCATAAGGTGTGTGAGCTAAGGGATTCAAGATGTCAAGAAGCAACTCTACCGTTGAATCTCATCCTCATCCTCTTCGTCGTCTCGTTTCCGTCTAGCAGTGGCACCTTGGTCTAATCTTGGATACGCTTGGATGGCGAGACTCGCTTTGTATATGGACTCATATTCCTGAAGTTGGAAAACGTCAACACATGTCCATAAGTTTTGATAACTCCCTACGCGTACCTTGATCTGAGTCAGGAATCCACCATTAGGTGATATACAGTAGCGTCGATTTTGTACAAGATGGAGGGCATCTTCCCAGCTCAGTCGTAGGTGTTGCATGACATACATGACAACGAATGCGGGGGAAAGACTGATGCCACCTAACATGCAGGGTATTAAGCGGTGGAGGACATTGAGAGGACAATGGACGTACCGTTACAGTGAACCAAGACGCGCCCATTTTGTGCTATCGCCTGCTCGATAAACTGGTTAGCTCTAGACGATGGTTAGCCGCGAAGTCGTTGCAGCAGCAAGATACGAAGGACGAACTGTGGGTATATGCGAATAAGGTTTTGCTCCTCATTGTCTTCGACGTCCAGAACCATGTAGACGAATTGGTCTGGGAATCGTGGCCGGACCGAAAACGCCTCCTTGGCATCCCGTATACACAGTCTATATGCAAACATAGCATGAGAAAAGCTTATATGCCAGTGAAAGCTTGTTGCAACGACGCACATATGTGTGATCTTTTTCTCCCTGAGGGTGTCGATGGACTTGGACGCTTGCAAAGGACCCAGCAACAAACCTGGTAGAATCTCCTGGCATTGCCTGCGCATTTCGTAGCTGCACGACGTTCAGTCAACATCCGCCACTCCTGGCGTATCTGATGAAACGAACGCACGTCCATTCCTCTCCTGGGCCTTGGATCATCTCACGTAACGCTTCCGAGGATATAGCTGGGACTGCCATCCCTGTAGGCTTGCTTTGAGTATTCTAGAGCTGTTGGAGACCTTTGAGAGTGTGGTCCTGAGGGAAGAGGGCTACGATGAGGGAGGCTGTAATTGGATCTTAAATGGGCGTGCTGCTGACGGTGGCGGTAGTGGTCAAAGTAAACCACGCGTGGCTGTGGTCGACGCGTCTGTCGGACAAATCCAGTACTGCCCTTCTCCCGAAACTAGGTCCTCAGCTTCGGCCATCGTCGCACCTCAGGCTGCGCTTGCTCTTGCTTTGTGTTATTGCTCTCCGAGGCGTACTCAAGACTGAACTGGATATTGGGGCTGAACGCCAACCCTTCGGATTGCGGGCTAACATTCCCGCGTAGTTTGATCGGTACGCTATGAGCTCAGACGAGGAGGACGTGCCGTAAGTTAGCCCTTCTGGTGATTTGACCTGTCGAATGATAGTCTTTTTTTTTTACTGTGATATAGCACTCTGCTCGACACAGTCGAGCCGACTATCCAATTGGAGAGCTCCAGTGGAAAGTCCGGTACTGTACCGCTGACCATTATTTGTGGTTTTCTGGGAGCGGGGAAATCGACCTTAGTCAGGTACGTAAAATCAAGTATTCCTGAACTATTGTAACGTTGAAGCAATCACCGACAGGCGAATCCTCTCCGAGCACCATGGATACCGCATCGCGGTCATTATGAATGACTTTGGCGATACAGCAGTCAGTAGCATTTTAGTAAGCAGGTGCATCTCTGAGATTTGACCACGGCAGGACGCAGGATATAGAAGGTACGTCGACCAGTGATTGTCCTGGAATCCTCGCCTGACCTATTGATGCTATCGTTTCTTGCAGCCAAGACGATCAATGTCTCGTCCCCGGATGATCCCACTCAAGCCCTGTCGGAGGAGGTATTAGAGCTAGCAAACGGATGTCTCTGCTGCAGCATCAGAAATTCCGGAATAGCTGCTATAGAAAAGCTCATGCAACGGAAAGGCGCGTTTGACCATATACTGCTAGAAACAACAGGTCTTGCCGATCCAGGTACGATTGCTTGGTTCTTATGTACGATGTTCTCTCATACCTGGTACAGGGCCTATAGCATCTTTGTTTTGGCAGAATGAAGAATTCTCAAAAGGGCTTGGCAATGATATACACCTCGATGGTGTCGTGTGCGTCGTGGATGCCGTCTTCGGAGATCAGGTAGGCACTTGGGCCATCAAGCCGGTGCATAGTTTTAATCGTACAGTGTAGCAATTGCACGAGGATCACTCTGAAGATGGCATCGGAGAGTCTTTACGGTGAGTGTGATGCAGTCGCTTTGCTCTCAGGTGAGACTAAGGCAGTGCAATTAGACAGATTGCATGTGCGGACGTCGTGCTGCTTAACAAGGTCGACCTCGTTACATCGGAACAACTCAAAGTACTCGAAGGCCACATCAAGCGTGTCAATCCAGGCGCGAACATCTATAGGACGGTCCGAGGCCAGATAGATCTCAAGTACATCATGGGCATTGAAGCGTATGCTATGCGAACTCTGCAGCTGGGCGTAAATTCTGCAGATGCGCCTTCAAACATCAGTGATCACGACCATGATCATTGTGGTCATGACCACGAACACGAGACACCCGCGCATCACTACGAGATACGGGGGATCACAAGTTTGCAAGTATCCTGCCCGACGCTCACGAAGGAAGGTCTGCAAGCTCTCGATGAATGGATCCGCGAAATATTGTGGGAGAGCAAACTCCCGGGGGATGCTGTTCACGAGCAGATTACCGTTCTCCGTTGCAAGGGCATGTTTCAAGCGCAGGACAGACAGGTTTACGTTCTTCAAGGGGTGCGCAATCTTTACGAAATCGCGCCTTTGGAAGCGGGTCGCGAGGCGCTCGGCGTGCCGGATGAAGGAAAGTTGGTGCTTATAGGAAAAGGTTTAGACGAAGCTGTACGGAAGAGTCTACACGATGTGCTCAACAGACACCTTGCTAGTAACGTCTAACTCCCATTATAGTTGCACTACCATGAAGCCCTTACTACATAACATAAATAACGAAATTTTGCAGTATCATAACCTGCAGATACTAGTAGCGTAGTGGAGAGCAATGGAATAAGCGGAAGTTACGAAAGATACACACTGCGAATGCAACATACTGCTATTGTGCATCAGAGGCTTGCCAAAGTACTTATGCGGAGGAACGTACGCGGCTAGTACCATAACCAAGCTTTCAATAACAGTGCTTCGTCGTCATATCGTAGTTCTAGGTGAGGCGTGTCTTTAATTGAGCTTGCCACCTCCGCAATCGCTACCTTGAAATTTTGTGGATGCCGAGGGATGGGATTCAACTCGAAGCACGGAGAGTGAGGTGATTTTGAGGAGGTTGAAAGGGAATCGGAACTCTGCCATGTCCTTCTCCGCAGCTCCTTGCGTTTGCGAGTCTCCTCATCGGCCATACTCTGCTTCGTTTCCAGGACCCTGATACGTGCCTGCAGTGTCCTGCAGGTCGTTGCCATCTCCGCGATAATGGCGCGGTACTCTTCTGTCTCCCTCTTGCGCTGATCCTCGCTAGTTTCGAGGCGGCCATATAGTACGCGTAGAAGGCTGAGTGTCTCAGGCGGGGCAACAGGTTTGTCGAATTCAGTTCGACATCGTCGGTGAAACGAGCGAGCTCTACGAGCCGTCATGGTGAGACGGGTGTAAATTGCGGGTGGACCGGTGAGAATGGCCTTTAGTAGCATGCAACTACAGTCGCCATGCGGCCTTAATGCGTGTATCAGTTCGTCAAGAAGTCGAGGATCACGCTGAATATGCTCACCGTCGTTACGCCTGCCGTTCACACACTGTTCCCGACCGTACCGTGTGCGCGACACATGGTATTATCACACGCATTTGAACCTGTCGCCAGCCTCGATCAATTTGAAACGTTAGCTTCAGTTAGCAGGATCAATCAAGACATCTTTCGGGTCTGCAGCTCATGGTTAGTATCAGCGCGAACCTTTGCCAGCCTCCAACTTCAAGTTGCTCACGTTGTGACTGAACATCGAACTTTGTTCAAGTTGACGCGGACGGTTCGGTTCCGCTGGTGCGCGCTTGAGCAGTTCAGTCATTATTATATCATGGGCGTCTAGATTCCGATATTAGTTTTCGAGAGTTCAAAGTCTTCACAGTTCGTCACGCTCGTACCCTCCACACCATCTCTCGAAACTTTACAGTCACTCTTTATTCCACTAAAACATAATGTCGGTGAACGCAGATGTGCCTGATGCTGTCTATGTGCGCAATGTTACAACTATTGGACATGTCGATCACGGAAAGACCACCCTTATGGACGCACTTCTCGCAGCGAACAATATTATATCGTCTCGAATGGCGGGGAAGATTCGTTATCTAGACAGCAGAGAAGACGAACAGGAACGAGGCATCACAATGGAGAGTAGTGCCGTATCGTTACGATTTAAGGTCACGGAGAGAACAGCAGACGGAGGTATGTATGCCTTTCAAGCGATACGAGGGAAAACATGACAGACCGTACTAGGAAGCTTGCCCAGGACCTATGTTGTAAACATGATCGATACTCCGGGACATGTCGATTTCTCGAGCGAGGTTTCCACAGCGTCCCGCCTCTGCGACGGCGCATTGGTCCTCGTCGATGTAGTGGAGGGTGTATGTACACAGGTGCGTGCCTTTTGCGGTTTCCAATGATTGTACGCTAAATGTATTCAAGACTATCACTGTCCTCAGGCAAGCGTGGCAGGACCGTTTACGGCCGATTCTAGTCATAAACAAGTTCGACCGTCTAATTACAGAGCTCAAGCTGGCCCCGATAGAAGCGTATCATCACCTTTCCCGTCTTATAGAGCAGGTTAATGCTGTCGATGGGGGGCTTTTTCGCTGGGGATCGGATGGAAGACGACCTGCGTTGGAGAGAAGAGCGCGAACGTCGACTTCAGGAGAAGCGAGAGTCACTCGCCGACGAAATCGATGCACACGTGAACGAAGAAGACGAGTTCCAGGAGAAGGACGACGAGGACATCTATTTTGCCCCTGAAAAGGGTAACGTAATTTTCGCCTCCGCGATTGACGGCTGGGGATTCCGCGTTGGTAAATTCGCGTACCTGTATTCCGTCAAGCTGGGGATGAAGGAGGCCAATCTACGTCAAGTCTTGTGGGGTGACTTCTACCTAGACCCCAAAACCAAACGTGTTATCAGTCACAAGCATCTCCGTGGCCGCACGCTGAAGCCACTGTTCGTCCAGTTCGTGTTGGAAAACATCTGGGCGGTCTACGACGCTGTGGCTATAAACCCGTACGTGACCGTTCACTGTCGTATTAGATCCTTTAACCTGACCTCTCCTCAGTAATCCTGACAAAGTAACCAAAATAGTGACCGCACTGAACCTGAAGATTCCACCGAGAGAGCTGAAGTCAAAGGAGACTCGCCAACTGTTATCGGTCATTTTTTCGCAATGGCTTTCCTTGTCTACTTGCGTAATTCAGACCGTGGTTGACATAGTACCTCCACCATCCGTCGCTCAAGCTACGCGTATACCCAAAATGCTATACCCAGATCTCTACGAGGCCTCCGTCACGCCGAAAAATAAGCTAGAAGAAAACCTCTACACCTGTGATGCTTCGCCCACAGCTGGTGTCGTCGCGCTAGTCAGCAAGATGTTCGCTGTACCAGTAGCAGAGCTTCCTGAGAACAAGAAGAAGCCTATCAGCGCCGACGAATTACGGGCTAAGGCCAAGGCAGCTCGTGAGGTGAGACAGGCAGCTCAGGCGGATGGTACACCGAGCGAAATACCTTCTACCCCCCTAGAGGAAGCCCTTGGGCAACTGAAAGTCGAGGATGCCGTCCCCAAAGAGGACAACAAGGACCGAGAAACCCTGCTTGGGTTTGCTCGTATATACTCAGGTACTATACGGACAGGCACTACCATCGCATGTGTTCTCCCGAAATACAGCAACGCCTATCCCCCGACACACCCGCGAAATGCCCGCCATATCGTCACAGCTGAGATAGAGGGCCTGTATATAATGATGGGAAAGGATCTTGTTAGTGTCGATAGCGTGCACGCGGGAAACGTGTTCGCCATCGGAGGGCTAGAGGGTAAGGTATGGCGGAATGCCACATTGTGTGCGCCGTCCGAGAAGGGCATGAGCGGCACGGATTTAGCGCAGTTGACAGATAGTGTCGTCAATCTTGGTGGCGTGCATAGAATGGTAAGTTTGTTGTGCGCTTTTCTTGGCTCGTTAACTCATTATCTTCAGGCCGCCCCAATTGTACGCGTCGCATTGGAGCCAGAAATGCCGGCAGATATACCCAAATTGATCAGCGGCCTCAAGCTTCTCGCTCAAGCTGACCCATGCGTTGAAACCTTCCAGCAGCGAACAGGAGAGCACGTCATTCTCACCGCTGGAGAGCTGCATTTAGAGGTGAGGTCGCTTCCTTACTGACATCATACCGTCATCCCTGATGCATTAGGAAACAGAGATGCTTGAAAGATTTGCGCGAGCGATTCGCGAAGATCGAGATACATGCGTCGAAACCGATTGTACCTTTCAGAGAGACGGCAGTTAAAGCTCCTGGTAAGAGATCTCATGCGACGACCAGATGCCAGATACATTGAATCGCGATCATCAGATATGGCTCCGCCAAAATTCGGAGGTGGACGGCGTGGCACTGTTGTAAGCAGCACTGCGAATAACCTACTTAAGTTCGCCATTCGTGCTGCACCTCTTCCGAAGTCAATATGGGTCTTCCTACAAGACAACCTAGCGATCTTACGGCGCATTCAACAGGAGCAGAAATCTCAGGAGGAGGGTGAGGGTTCTGAGAGTCTAGAAGGAGAATTGACGGCTGCGCCTGGTGAGGACGGGGAAGAAGAGGAAGAGGAAGTCGATCTGCAAGGAGAGATCATCAAGCGTCCTACCGTCAAAGCTGATGAATTCTGGCAAGTCTTTCAGCAGAAGTGCTCCGAGGCCGGAGGAGAGTGGACAAGCGTTCCCGACAAGCTCTGGGCATTCGGTCCACACCGGTCTGGGACGTGTATACTCGTGGACAATAGGAACGACGGGCAACCGCCAAACTCGTACGTCGTCTCGAAGGCTAAGCGGCAGTAATACTGACGTACAGGTAGCCTGCGGAAACGCCTAGGACACCTAACATCCGGGGATGCGCATGACGCCAGCCAGATTGGCCGCAGTTTCAACAATCACCTCGAAGCAGGGTTCCAGTTGGCCACGTTTCAGGGTCCCCTCTGTGCCGAGCCCATGGAGGGGTTAGCGTTCTTTGTGGAATCTTTGGAAGTCGACCATGAGGGTATCGAGCAAGAGCAAGGTAAGTTACAAAACCTTTTATCCATGAAGCGTGCCTAGTGACGTGGTTCCAGAACATAATAGGCTGGCACAAGTTACCGGCTCTTTCATCTCCTCCGTCAGGAATGCGTGCCGCAATGGTCTGCTGGACTGGTCGCCGCGGCTGATGCTGGCAATGTATGAGTGCGATATACAAGCCTCTAGTAGGTCATACCCTTCCCGTTCGAGAAATGACTCTGATTTGGGCTGCAGCGGACGTTCTAGGGAAGGTTTACGGGGTAGTGGCGAGACGGCGGGGTAGAATAGTTGCGGAGGAGATGAAGGAAGGAACTACGTCCTTTACAATCCGTGCCTTGCTCCCCGTCGTGGAGAGTTTCGGGTTCCCCGATGGTGCGTGCTTTATTAACCGGTTCAGAGGCTGTTCTCGACACAGATTTCGCAGAGATACGGAAGCGTACATCGGGCGCGGCGAGTCCGCAGCTTGTATTCAGCGGGTATGCTTTCATCTCTCTTTAGGCATAAAGGCCTCTCTGCTAAGGGACGTTCAGGTACGAGTTGCTGGATCAGGATCCGTTCTGGGTTCCAACTACAGAAGAAGAGCTCGAAGATCTGGGTGAGAAAGCAGATAGATCCAACATTGCGAAGATGTACATGGACGGCGTGCGGGAGCGGAAGGGGATGTTTGTGGACCGAAAGCTGGTGGAATTTGCGGAAAAGCAGAGGTCGCTGAAACGGTGAAGGACTGTGGTCTCACGCTACAAATAGAGGACTGTCTATAGGTCTCACATTAATATTGCTGTACTGTTGAGCCGCTGAAATAGCCTCGCGTGCTGAGCGTAAATCCGTTGCCAGTTCGTAGCCACGTGGCTGGAACTGGCCGAGATGAGAGGCTGCAACGTCCGAGTCCGCCAAAACTGCCAAAGCACTCTCATCTCACCATCATCTCGCCGTCGTCGACCTCGTCGTCGAGCACTCTACCCTGGTCTCGCACCGTAGAGTCCTCCGCCGGGAGGCCTTCGTCGCGGTTGCATGGATACGGCGCTGTACGCTGCACAACGTATGGCCCTAGCTATCCCTCCGAGCATCACCAGCGTTAATTCGTCCTCAAGTTTCATGCCGCAATCTGAGCCCGTCGAGCAACCTCAGGCAGAAGAGGAGCAGTACATACCGACCTTCTTCTGCAGAGCTCTCTACGACTACCAGTCCAACGATGCCTCGTCTCTATCCTTCCACAAAAACGACATCATCGAGGTCCTGACCCGTCTGGAAACCGGGTGGTGGGACGGTCTGCTGGGTGATGAACGTGGCTGGTTCCCATCAAACTACGTCGTGGTCATCTCTGAAGAGGAGGCAGAGGCTGCGCTATCGTCCTCAGCCTACGATGCGCCGCCTTCCTCTGTTCCTGAAGAGTCGGTCGTAGACATGGGCGAAATGTCTAAAGCGCTTTCTGATTCAGACCGTGACGGAGACTGGTTGGAGCGGGACACCGAATATTCGGCACCCCCCAGCTATCGTGCAGAAAGTCACAACAGCGTCATGGGCGATATGGGGAGGACACATCATGATTTCTGGGTGCCTCAGGTTGGCCCCGATGGTCGTGTAAGTCCCGTCATCTCATACTGCTCGTTCAATGACCTGGACGATTCCAACACAATTTGGGTAGATATTCTATGTGAATACGCAGACTGGTCAACGGTCGCAAGAGCTTCCTCAAGAGGTTGAAGAAGAGCCAGATCACGACCTTATTCCAGGGATCAAGTCTTCTACCTTGAGAGCCAGTACTAGTGGCATGAATGGCCGCGTTCAAGAAGCCGGCTTTGGCATACATCGACGTTCGGGTACCCCGGAGCCTTGGGTGCGTAGGCTAGCGGACGACGGCATGTCCTACTACTACTTCAACAAGGAGGACGGCTCGTTGTCCTGGACGCTTCCCACTGCCGACACTACCGGAGGAAACATGTCGGATGATTCGCAGACCACCTTGGCACGAGCGGTCACATTGCCGGCGAATGGCGCTCGCCAACAACCAGCACTGCAGACTCGCATGCGATCCGACTCGTCTGCGTCTTTGGCTAAGGAGCATGGTTACAATGCCACTGATCGTCTGAGCGTCTACTCAGATGATTCCGACGTGCAACCACTGCAGCGTAGTCGCGCCGAGTCCAGTGCAAGCGTCCCAAAGCCTGCGAACGGCATTCATCGCAATGAACCCACGATACCCACGATACCCACCATTCCTGAGCAAACAGCAACCATCGAGCTGACACCGGCGGAACAGGTCGCCAAAGCTCTTCAGCGCTCCCTATCCCCCCCACCGTCTGAATCTCCCCTGGAATTATCCCATACCGTATGCGAAGCTATAGCCACAGTCGTGGAGTTTTTGCAGACATCACCTCCACGAAGACCGGAACACAGTCGCGAAGTGAATTACCGTGTTCTTGCTGTCGTCACTGCCGTGCGGAATCTGCTATATGTCACTGCAACGCCCTTGGGTCACATACCAAGTCATCTTTATCCTCGTTCACAGAATGTGGGAGCTGGAGCACAGGCGTTGCAAACTCATCTAAAGGGTGCTCACAGGAAGGTCGCTGGTACGCTATCGAAACTAGTCCTCTCCGCTCTCGCCATGCAGTATGACCCGGCGTTGTCGGCGAGCGACAAACCAAATCGTATGGAGTCCGACGCAGCAGAGCTAGAGCGGTCGGTAATGGCATTCATGGGCGAGCTCCAGCGTTACCAGTCTGAACATGGAACCAAGCCATCCGACATCAAGAGACTGTATGCAGCTTTCTCGCCGACGAACATTGGGACCGGCCTCCCTGGAGCCGGTATAGCGGGCAACTGGAGAGGTTTTGGCTACACCACGTTGCCGTCTGGCCACAGTCCTGCAAGACAGCTGTTGGATGCAGGCGTAATCGTTGATTTGAAGGACACGGTCGGAACAATTCAGAGCTTGCTGGACACAATGAAGTCGTCATTACAGCGTCCCGACCAATCGCAAGGTATGATCATCAAGCTCTATCTCAACAACACTAACATGCTATTTACAGACCGCGTGCAGTCCGCAGCTTGCTTCGTTCTAGCATATCTCTCGTCATTCTTAGCCTTTGTCTGCGACATCAATATTGCACGCCATGTGGACATCGATGTACGGGCAGGATCCAGTCGTTCACCGACCCATGCGCAATACCAGCAAACTGTAGAGAGAGGTCGTAACTTGCTGCGGACCTTGGAAGTGACTTGTCAGGCTCTGTACGATGACGCCTCTTTCCTGCTGAGCTCCGCTCAATCCTTGAACTTTGCGCGAGAATCACCGAAGGACCTTGCTCTTCGTGCTGCGAATTGGGAGAACATCACTGCTGTCATTTCGGCAAACCTAGGGGTAGTTACTGGCTCCCTCGATGGTCTCTTGGCGTTAGGATTGGAGCAGGCTGAGCTTGAGCAAGCTACATACAACGGTGCAATCGAATGGCGGCGTTCCCGGCCGAGTATTTTCTTCGACTCCGAGGGGCCCGACTTCACAATGTACCAGGACGAGGAGGACGTGGTTGACATGGAACTGGCGTTCTCTAGGCAGGCTCCTAGAACGCTTCCAGCTATTGACTCGTCTTCCACTCTATACAACAGTTCTCAGCACCAGTCAGATACAGAGCCGGATATGTCTGACCGATCTCGCTCTGACGGGATTGGCGAACCTGTTACACCGATATGGTCGCCGCACGAGGCGTCTAGCACGGGAACGCTCGTCGCGCCAACGGATGCGGAACCCCATGACGACTTATTGGATGACGATGCCGCTCTGTTCGACGATGAAGGACGTGAGTAGCGATATTATACTTCGCAAACTGACGTGCTTATCATATCCTTTCCCAGCTTCCAACGCGAAAGTGCCTCCCAAAGCTACGAAATTGTACAAGATTCTTGGTTCTGAGGCTCCTCAGCATTACATAGATCAGGTCAACGCGGACTCCCAACCATGGTATCTGCGTCCCAATTACGACCAGTCTGAGATTCTCATCGACCCAGATGGTGGCGTACGAGCCGGATCCAAGCCTGCGCTGATCGAGCGTCTCACTGCCCATGAGACAGCAGGTACGATCGTCTTATGATTAGCGTAGTGCCTTCGATTGAATAAGGTTTCTGCAGATCCGACATTCTCCAAGAACTTCATGATTACATTCAAGTCTTTCATGACTCTGGATGAATTATTCGAGCTCCTAGTACAACGATTTTGGATACAGCCGCCTGAGACTCTGAACTCAGATGAACTCGAAATCTGGACGAAGCAAAAGCAAGTCATGATCAGATTGAGGTGGGTCGTCTTCACATTGAACGTGCGTAGCCGCTAAAGACGCTTGACTAGGGTCATCAATACTTTCAGGACCATGGTCACAGACGAGGATGTGTTGGAGAAAGATGATATGTATATTCTCGACAGGATCAAGGATTTTGCGTCAAAACCGGAAGTTAGTAACTCGATTGCTGCTGCTAAGCAGTTAGTGGTCCTAATTGACCGAGTAGTACGTATACACCTTGATCCTCACGTGGTATGTGCTCTGACACATAGGGCCGGTAGCAACGCGGAGGTGAGGGCCCCATCAAGACCACTGCAACGACGTCTGCTGCGCCTCCGCCTCCACCTATTCTGCCTAAGACGACGAAAAAGCTCAAGCTGCTAGACGTTGATCCCTTAGAGTTGGCTCGACAGTTAACTTTGATGGAAGCGTCGATGTACAAGAAGATTCGGCCCATAGAATGCCTGCAGCGTGGGCGAGAGCAGAAGGGAAAGAACACTGACAATATTGCATCTATCATCCAACTGAGTAATCGAGTAAGCTCTATCGTGGCTATCCCTAGGACTATGCTCACCCTGCCCGACAGATTGCGAACTGGGTGGCGGAGTCTGTGCTCAGCAAAGAGGACTCTAGAAAGCGAGCGGCTGTCGTGAAGCACTTCATCAACGTCGCGGACGTGAGTATCGCAGCTCTGAATGCATGCTCTATAATTGACAAGTTATCTCCTCGACAGCGTTGCCGGCTCTTGCAAAACTTTTCCACCATGGTAGCCATTACCTCTGGTCTCAACACGCCACCAATTCGACGATTGAAGAGAACGTGGGAGCAAGTTAACCAGCGATTCACGGCACAGCTCTCCGTTTGCGAATCGACTATCGATTCTAACAAGAACTTTAATAACTACCGGTCTACGCTCGCGAGAATCACACCCCCATGCGTACCGTTCATCGGTAAGTAATCTCTCGTATGAGTCGGGCGCTCATTTACGACGATGCTTCTTAGGTACATACCTGACGACGTTGACGTTCATCAACGATGGTGCTGGGGACAAAGTCTCCGGAAACATGGTCAACTTCAGGAAACGCCAGAAAGCTGCAGAGGTCATCCAAGATATAAAACGCTGGCAAGCGAAACCTTACAACCTCCAGGTTGTTGCCCAAGTCCTGGCATTCCTTGAAGAGTCATTCGGTAAATATCAAGATGGCACCGACTACGGTGACCAATTCTGGCATCTCAGTCTGGAACGAGAGCCGCGCGAACGTGAAGATGAGAAGATGGCACGATTGTTGCAAGAGAGTGGATTCCTATAACCTCGATACCTCTTTAATCTTTCCGTTTATGGGTGCATCGTTACATCGGTATGTATTGATATCTTATCATATTCTGGTCTTGCTTTTGCTGTATCATGTTATTCGTGCTATGGACTACAATATGGAGCTTTTGTTGAATATCGCCTTCACAATTTTCACGAGATGTCGTCGAGGCTGCCTTGTTTAATTAAGTGCACAAGTGCTACTTACTGCAAAGCGCTCGTCGTAATTACTTCGCGTGATACGCGCTTTCAAGTCGCGAGACGCGACTCATGCTCCTTGTCTCCGACCACCATATAGCCTTAAGGACGCCTCCACGACATTCATTTCAGAACACACGTCTTACACACAATAAACGTGTTTCAACGCGTTCTCAAGGAAAGAACGCGTTATTACATCTTAAGACAGCATCCGGATGGAGGAGGACGGGTCGTTCTTTGAGAAAGAACGCGACAGGTTGATTGGTGAAATAACTGTTGTAAGTGTATTCGTTTGGACGATATTACAGCCTTGCTCAGGCCGTTTCTTGTTGTAAACTAGGGTTTTGAGGAACTACTACCTTCGACGAATAGTCTCAATCGGAAAATGGAGGAAGTGTTGGGTATGACAAGAGAGTATGGAACCATCGCGGAACTGTGGCACTCTTTCCACATGCTCATGAGAAGGCAGAAGGAGGAAGAAGGGCTCGCATCTTCGTCGGATGCGCAACCCCAGGGCTTGCCTGGGACCGGAGGGCATGTTCTCAAACAAGGCACTGCAGAGCAATGACCATCAGGCAGTGGCTCGCATAGCGCATGAGAGCAAGCAAAAGGACACAGTAATTTCATTTCACGTAAGATATTAGGACCAGGTATCCAGAGTACATGTCGATCGCTATGGACATAATGCAATGTAATAGAGCGTTGAAACAGTCGTCAAGACGTTATCATGGCTACTTAAATGCTCAGAAATCGGCCCAGGTTGCAACCTAAAAGGACCCATTTGTTAGAGAACTATCGACAAGTTGATGCATGTCCTTACCCAGGAGAAACCGTTGAATTCGGCCTGATCGCGACTGGACAGCTGTCCATGTACAGGCGTGAGCGTGGGTTGCTCTTTCGTGAACTCTTCATCAAAGTTACTGGTATCTGCAGTACCGCTCTGCAATAAGACAGTCAATGCAGAGAACAAGTTGAGGAAGATGGAAACTTACGACAGTGGGGAAGTACGGTGGAGGAATACGTTTGTCCAGTACATCGTCGAAGCTAACGTCCTTGAAGAATGGATGCCGCTTGATCTCTTCAGCATCTCCCTTACCAGATCCCAACCGTCGAGCCGGGTCGCGCGTAAGCAGCTGCGAAAGATAAGTACGGGAGCCTCTCAAGATATATGGGGCGTACCTTCTGCAAAATTGAAACAGCATCTCTAGGCATAGTTATAGGATATAGCGGCTCATCCTCGAGAATAGCATCGAAAATTTCATCTTCATCGTCACCACGGAAAGGCGACTGGCCAAGCAACATCTCGTACATCAAAACGCCAAACGCCCACCAATCGACAGCACGGCCGTATCGCTGTTCAAGCAGAATCTGGATCATATCCACTGTGAGCTACACTTTGATGTTGGGCACAAAAAGAGAACGCACCTCTGGGGCCATGAACTCGGGTGTACCGCAGAAGGTGCTTGTTGTGGATCCGAACCACATGTCCTCTTTGCAAAGACCGTAGTCGGCTACCTTCACATGACCATCGAGTGTCAAAAGAATGTTATCCAACTTCAAATCACTGCACACGCGTCAACATCACAAACTTAATGACAAAAGTAGCTACTTACCGGTAGATAATGCCGTTCGAATGGAAATATTCAAGGGCCAGGAGGACCTCGCAAGCATAGAACTTGGCCTGCCGCAGCGAGAATTGCTTCCGTTGGATGTGCAACATGAGATCACCACCGCTGACGTACTCCATGACGAAGTAGATACGTGTCTCCGTCTGGAAACAAGAGTGCAGACCGAGAAGGAAGGGATGCCGCTCCCGCGCAGCCGCTAAGAAGACCCGCTTCTCCGAACGAGTGCTAGAAACGGAATAAGCTACGTTCTGGAAGTTTGAAGTCTGATACGAGGACAAACCTTTCAACTTCGTCGTTGTCAATGATGAACTCCTTCTTCAACACCTTGATCGCGTACAACTGATTCGTCTTCTTCTCCTCTGCAAGCATGACCTTACCAAAGTTACCCTTACCCAGCACGGCCAGGAAGTTGAAGTCATCAAGTCCAACTTTGCGCTTTCGAGCGGCCTGTGCACGCATCTGTTGCTGCTGGGCAACCTGTTGCTGGACGGGTGGTAGCGAGACCTGCCTGTCTGGGGGTGAGGGGCGCAGAGGGGCTATTGGTGTCGGAGCAATCACGGGGGATTGCGAATACTGTTTCTGTGCTGGCGGTTGTGACGGGGGCCGCCCCTAGACTGCGCATGAGCAAAATTATGAGGTTAGAAGATAATCGGGGCTTACCTGGAAGAATGCCTCTTGGTCATAGCCCGTAGGCGTAGCACGGCCCTGTGCAGGCGATTGCATAGGCTCACCAGGATACGATGTACGCGCGCCAGGTAGGGGACGGACAGCAGATGGGGGTGTCCCTGCTTGCTGTAGTTGCTGCTGCAGACGCATGTCCGCCCGCATGTCTTTAGGCGGACTTTGCGGGGCTGCTTGGCGACCATAACTGTAATCGGGGGGTCTTTGGTGGTACTGGAGGCTCGTTCCCTGTCAGTGTCAGACGTCCCACCTCGCCACTGACATGTTCCATGTCGCCCGGTGCACCTGGGTACTGTGCTTGGGTCTGCGTTTGTGACGGTGTACTTGGAGCCTGAGTGCGCTGTGCCCGACCTGTCCGTGCCTTGTTAATATCCTTCCAGTCGCGTAAAAGGATATTGGCCGTCTCCATTGACATCCCGCAGAAATCGGGGACCAGGTGAGCACAGTTCGCGTGACATGTGATGTCGCACTCCGTACATCTACGAGCGTTCTTACGGCCAAGTGGGAGCATGTAACCGCAGTGGCAACACCAGTTAGCACCAATGTTAGTAATAGGCTCGAACCGGTGAGGAATACGGTGGTTGATCTTCTCGGCGTCGTCGTCCTGGAGTACGGACTTTGTTAAAAGCGGCATCGGTAGAAACCTAGTACAGGTACACTTACCCCTGTATTCGACTTCGAGATACACTTAGTGACGACCTTCTCGTAGCATTTCTTGTGACAGGTGTAACGGCAGTCTTCGCACTGATAGCCGACCGCATTTAGAAGGAACTCGTTGCAGAAGGCGCAGAGGATGATCTGGTAGAATTGGCGCTGGACGAACTTGTGTCCGTTCATCTCGTGAACTTCTTCTTTTCGCTTGCGTACGGCGCCCTGGCGACCGAGACCACCGGGAGCGTCGAGCGGACGCTTGCGAACATTCTCCTTGACTGAAACGGGAGTGAGGAAGGTGAAAAGTTGGTAATTGCAGACACGTACCAAAGTTCAGATGTAGAGCAATCGCACCAGCAGGTTCGACCGCGAACCACGCGTCAATACCTTCAGACCCAGCTTGAGCGGCAGGGCCTGAGCCTTGCGGGACCGGACGATTGTCACCGAAACCAATCGGAGCGTTCATATCACCGCCACCCATTTGTCCCGGCTGCCCAGTCACGCCGCCTTCGCTGCTCATAGCTCCCGCTGTTACCCAGCCGCCTTGACCGCTCTCCGCCATAACCTTCTGTCGCCGCTGGGCCTCCACGAGATCGCTGATTTTGATCCACAGTAAACCAATAGGCACGGGATGTACCTCGCCCACTTGCTTATCGAAGATCGCAACCTCCACCTCATTTGCCTTATCCACTGTTATCTCGAATTCTTCCATCCAGCGGTCCGTCCGCGTGGGATGCGATCGCGCCCGCTGAGTACCTTCTACCTTGAACGACACGTATGTTTCTACCATTTTCGATGAGCGAGACCGTCCAGTGGCCACGATAGGAGCATGATCTAGTTCGCGAGCGCCCTTCAGTGTAATGTGCAGTTTTCCAGACAACGGCTTGCGCATGTTGTCTTTTCTGTCGCCTTCACCGGTACCTAGAATCACAATAAATCACCGTGCCCGGGCCAGTGAGTAAGCTGGCGCCTCACCTTCCTCCTCCTCTTCGTCGTCAAGGATATGCAAGGTTTTGTACCGTTTCAGCGCAGTCTGCAGTAGTTGTATCTTCCTCTCGCTTTCTACTCTTTTGCCCTCCGCATCAGCTCTCGATTTCTTGTCGCCGTCTGCCTGATAGAGTTTGGCCATCTTATCGATACCCTTCTTGTACTGCATCTCGACCTGAAGCTTGAATTCCAATTGATGAAGCATGCGAGAGATCTTAGCAGTCGTGTGGGGTGTGTCGGCCTTGATGAGATCAAAGTTCGAATACTTGGGCTTCGGAGGAACTGTGCCATCCTCGTATATGGGACCGCCACCTACGGGATGCAACTCCGGCGAACCTGGCCCACGAGCGCCGGCAGGATAACTAGACGAGCCAGTCGACTAGATAGACAGGTGTCGACGATGAGCTGAGAGCACAGACAATGTGAAGTATGATACACGTACTTGCGATGCCATACTGCCCGACCGTGAATGATCACCACGCTGCGCCTGCATCATTTTACGAGATTGCAGCTCGCGAAGAGTGTCTTCGAAATAGGAGAGCGAACGTTCTGCTTCACGAATAGCAGCATCATTCTTTCTCAATACATCTGGATTAGTAGTAGCTTGGCTGATGAGGCGCGATGCCTCGAGCATCTTGCGCTCAGTCTGTATCCGCTTGTATACATCCTGGATCTTCTGGTCCAGCTCGTGCGCCTGCAGCATGGTGAGCGTAATATGATGAGAAAAGAATGAAAGACGTGCCATGGCCGCTCTATTATACTAAATCGCCCTTTGATGAGGGGCGCTGTAGGATGTAAAGGACAAAGAATGAAAGTACGTGTTGGGAGGCAGCGGCGATGCGGTACTCTCTAGTCCAAGAGGCGATGATCTGTATGCATCTGCTTGGATAACCCCCCGTTTTCACCTTATCGCCTATTTTTATTTTCCAATAATGACAAGTCGCTTATCCCGCGTAATTAAATATATCGCCAGCTTCCGCGCTAGGCTGCCTTGACCGACACCATGCCCGTCCTCCGCTACCGGTCTGCAGTACGAGAGGCAGAGGAAAGCTTCGTGTTCACGCTCAAGGCACAGCACAATCTCGAAGTTGGAGGTGATGGCCAGGACAGGATCTTGGGACGACTGCCCGCTGTCGACATCTGCCTGGACGCCGACCTGGTGCTCTCGGTTACGGGCCTACACCACAAGAGGAGGATATCCGGCCATGAGATGGAAAAGTCATTTCCTGTACAGCACCTGTCGAAGTTCTTGAAATCGGTATGTAGTCTCGGCGAGGACGGTCTCTCGCTTCTCACTCGAATCGTAGAACGCTTCGGAGCTTGGCCTAAGCAACGTGTCGGACGTGTACGTCGACGCGGAAGACGGTTTAACGAAGGGTTCGCATACTTGTCACAACCGTGCATTTGTTGCTGACGCGTATCCAAGTTACACTCTCATCCGCACTCGCATATAGGCGTGAAAACAGTCCAGTTAGATTGTCACTAGGATCCATTGATCTCGTATATCAATTTCGACCTGGGAAAGAGTATATAAGTGGCTGTAAGTATCATCGCTCCGGCACCATGACATCTCCGAGTTGATGAGTTTTTTAGCGTTTGATATGTTTTCCGAACACTCCTACCTCCCATATCATACCTTGCTGGACCGGGTCTTAGCGAAGTTCACGGACCAACTTTTCAGGTGCGAACACCGTAGCTGTCGTAGATGCCTGAAGTATAATTTCGCAGGTGCTACCCTTTGATCTTTGGATCTTTGGGGAAGGTGAGTGCAGCTAGTTGTTCAGCAGCAAATGACTGATCCCCTTTCAAGAGATTGGCAGTGGAGTCAATCTTCTTGTCTTCTATAAGTCGATCTCTCTCAAGTGTCATTCGACGGTCTGAGCAACCTATATATCAGAAGAAGTCTAGGCGCATAGTGAAAGTGCGCGCCCATCCGTAGCTTGTTGATGTGAAGGCTGATCAAGTATCCTGTCTAGATCCTCAACAGGCAATGCCAGGCTCTTGAACAGGCTGGTGCAGAGGATTTGTCACGGACAGGCATTGAACTTAGCCTGTCTAGTCCCGCCCTTGTCGAGTCGACCGATGTCATAAATCGCTCGCTGCTCCAGCTGCTACGTCTTCGAGTCAGACCTTCCCGTTTCAAGGTAACCCTGAACGGTTCTGGTCGCGCTTAGGTTTTCCTGACGAGCTGCGATGTGCGAAGGGATCCAGGCTTAACGCCGCCTCCGATACTGGCATCACACCGTTTCGGCTCGAGAATGAAGACCTCCTGGCCGGCAGTTTGTCTCTGGACGATAACGCACCTGCGGACGCTGCCTCCCTCAAGTGGGAGGACCTACCATTCACCGAGAACGAAGATGACGATAGCCAAATGCTGAATGAATTACTCAGTGAAGATACTGCTGATGATTGTCATGTCAATGTCGAGACCGACATCGAGTGCGAAGATCAGGACGACTGGCTACTAGAACCTTCATCCGAGCGGCCTACCCGATGCGCAGAGGAAGATCTCGAATCCGCTGCCTCCGACGAGTGGTACGAAGAGAGGGCTCTCAAGATACCCACTGAAGTTTGGGACGATCCTCTGTTATGCTCACGGGACGATTTTCGGGTTTGGCTACACTGCATCCCTCGTGTCTTCCTTACCCACTGACGCTTCTGCAGATGTCCCCAGTTAGCCAAGAAGATATGGATCCCTTCACGACAAACTCGTCCTCTCAGTCTCATTCGCAGAGATGCACCGACCTGGATTTCGATCTTACACTGGATCTGGACGACACTGATTGCCCGATGCTGGACCATGATGCTCCGAGTTCTGCGGATGTATGCGAGCTGTTCTCAGGCATACAAGAACCTTCCGCTCTCCCAGGGCTACTTCACCAAAGACCCTCATGCGGCGACTCACTAGTAGCAGAAGCCTGGTCCGAATCTGATTTTCACGACGACTTCGGTTACTTCTATGACTCTACGCCTAACAGTTCTGGTCTCGATGGTATCTTTGAATCAGAAGACCCGCTCGCAGTGGACCCTATGCTCCTCTAATAACATATTTGCTCACAAGTATATCAGTTGCGTCAATGAACACAACCCCTATCATCTTTATATTTATTTTGATGTGAGAACTTACATGCACCAATGAGCGACAGCAAGACACGCCTTCTTACTAGCTGCAGCAACCTAACGACATCGTAGAGCCCTTGCAATATTCTGTTCATGCTGGAATTATTTACAACTAAAATACATATAATTCAACAATATCTTGTAAAACGCCACTGTTTCACCTAGACCACGTAAAAGACGAATGAAACGACACAGCATTGCTCGATATGCATCGCATGATGAAGGAGGTCCGTATGCAAATAAAATAAATGAGATTGATTGGATCCGAGAAGTTGCAGCAAGGCACGAATCCACACTTTACGAGGCTGCGGCGGGCTCAGTTTCACGGCCCGTACGTGGATTTTTGATTCCGTGCGGGCCATCGGACTCCTCCACTAGCTTGTCTTTGAAGGTAAGCAGATCGTACAATGAGGCAATCTGGTCACCCTTCAAACAGTCATGTCAGTTCGACTGTTTATACCATTGAGGGCAGACATGGGCCTTACCTTCTGCTCTAATATGTCGATGACTTCTCGCAAGTGCTCTGCCAAAACATTTCGTTTCGCGACATTTGCGATGGGATCGATGGCCTTGTACTGATCTGCAAGCTCGATGTAGATCCTAGTCGCAATCGTTAGTACCAGTCTCCAATGCGGCACACAGGCACTTACTCTTTGTAATGCGTGAAATCATCCTCCAGTTCCCTGAGGACTCGTGCCAACACAGTCTGTGGCGGTACACGGTCTTCTTCCGGCACAGCCATCCGCTCCTTGCCTTTGGAGCGTGATCGCTGCTGGGGGAGCTGAACCCGCGGCGGGCCTTCTACGAAGCCTTCGTCCT
>JANHOG010000590.1:0-14032 GCA_027627325.1 Phlebia brevispora
GGTCGTACCGCTCGCGACCGTAGACCTAGCGGAGTACCTGGGGGATGGTACGAGGATATGGGAAGCGAGTTGTGAGTGACGGCGGCGACACAGGTTCTGGAGACTGGGAACTGAGCTGAGACTCCTTGTCTGCAAGCAGTTCTGCGTGCTTCCTCCGCTGCACGGCGAACGGCTGAACGGTGCCGACGAACGGAATCTGAGCCTCGGCTGACAGTCGGACCTGCTCCATCTCCCGAGCGAATGTCTTGCGTAGAATTGTGAGCCAAGCGTACAGTGACATGTTCAGTGTGATGTAGATGTCCTCGGTGTCCTTGGCTCCATGCTTCCCCGTGAACTCGCTGCTGAAGTCGTACGGAAGAACGCGTGTCCCGTCCTCGATGAACTCCTTGCTGTGCATGTGCATATTCATGGTAGGGAGACTAAATATAGTAGCCTCGCCAGCGTCTTGTGTGAGCAGGGTGATCCACCGTATTGTATCCAGAGACAGTCCTTTTGACTGTTCTCTTGCGACAGCACCATGATGTAGCTGAGACAGCTTGGATATGGCGATGGAGGAGAAGTACAGCTGCAGATCGCGCTCCGGAGGCAATGTGTCGGATTCCACTATGCGATCCAGTTGAGCGTGAATCTGTGAACCGGTGAACTGAGCCAACTCGGGGTCACTCATGCTGCGAGGAAAGATAACCAATCGCATCGTCTTCAGCTTGAGGCTCAAGCGCTGTCCGATAACGCAACTGAATCCGAAGTCGGACTCCTTCAGCTTGTTACGCGCGGAGCTGAACATTGCATTCGCGACTTCGGAAAGCGCGTTCTCCGGCTTGGGTGAGTTAGAGATCCTGAAGGCTTGAGACTCGCGGCTGGCGCCTTCCTTTTGTGCGTCCAGATTGGCTTTGAACTTGCTGCCATACGACACTAGTCGTGGAACTGTGCCTACGTTCATCACTGCAATTATGCCAGAACCTTCGATCTTGAAGGTAAGACGGACGCGACGCTCATCCGCCGGTACGTTGGACAAGAACATCGACCAGTCATCAGATATGCGAATGTTCAATGGTTCAGCACTTGATTTTGCGACAGTCAGACATTGTGTGATTGATGTGTAGTTAAAACAATACGTACCGGTATAGGAGTATCTTCTGATACTCGGACTCAAGTTCCACCTCCAGAGGTCCACTCGTCATGCGCAAGTCTAGCATTCTTCGCGTGTCTGCCGCTTGCTCCAAACGGTCCTTCCTCGTCGTCGTCTGGAATAGGAAGTCGGGTACTGCGAGACGGCCTGCGAGATTGCCCGAGGCGACGGCGAAAACTTCGTACACAGAAAGTGACACTTCAGACACGTTCTCTTCTATCCTAGTGCGCATGACGGCATTACTGAGCTTGAGCTGCAGGGAGCTGATAGACTGGCCAAGATCTACATCCAGCTCAACGCGACGAAGACGGACCAACGCTACGGTCGACAATCCTTGGGAAGGCGTGTGCGTCCGGTGAGTGGCTGCCTTGGGTTTTAAGCTCCCAGGGGTCACAGCTGGGACGTTGAAGACCGGAATACGATCCAGCCAAACTGCTTTGAAACACAGGATATCTTGCAATCGTGAGAAGCGAACGCCACCAGAGAACTCGGTATCGCATACGACGGACACTGAGCTGACGGTCTGGCCCCGCGCCTTCGCAAAATCGACACTGAACGCCAAATTTCGCGCATGAAGTTTCATACAGTCTTCGCTGAGGAAACCATGCTTCAACCCGACAGTGAGACCACCGACGCTACCACTGAACGTCACCCGATGCGCGCCAGGCGAGATGTTGACCACGAAACCACCGCTATCCCAGTTCAAGCCTGCGACAACATTGACGTCCGGCTGGCACGTAAGCTCCAGCTTGGACTGATCGATACGCAAGCTAAGGCTGATCTGCATGCTAGATGTCGGCATCGCAGTATGGTCTGCCAGCGCTGCAGGTACACTTGCAGGTGGATTAGTGACGGGTAATACCGCAGCCGACCGAAATTCGTTTCCACTAGTTTTGCGCAGCCGCTCTTCTACGTGGTTCACAACTTCGGTGATGAAAGGCAGGAGTGTCGGTCGCAGAGTATTCTGACTAGAGTGTACAGTACTCTTGAAAACTAGCGTGGATGGCTCAGTTTGTTTGCGCTTGCCATGCACTTTTGTCGAGGCCGGAGTAGCACGATATTCTCCCCACACAGATACGACAGGCAAATCGAAGATCTCGGCCCCCAAATCCCGGATGTGGCCATCCGATAGGTCGTGGGGCGCAGATAGCGCACGAGCCCTAGTTGCGTGCGAGTAAGCTTCGCTGAACATTCGTACTCGCCCGCTTCGGAACGTCAACGCTAGGAATACATTCGAGGTCGGAAGCGCGTCGTATTCCTGCTTGGTAGGACCAGAGAGGATAGGTTCTGGAATCTCCACGGCCAGGGTATTTCGAGGAACAGCACCCGCAAGTCTATCCACGCGTTCTTTGCCTTGACGGTAGACTTCAACAAGGGATGAAACATAGTCCGGGATAGATGATTCAATATCGAGTAAGAAACCGTCCACATCGGCTGCAATGTGTATCTGTCGAGAGCCACCGGCACGATCAGCTCGAAGCTGTGCTGTCATCTCTGGATAGAGTAGCCTGTTACGAGTGGCATGCCCTTCACCAGAAAAGTCCTGCGGCATATTCTGCCGAAATCTGTTCAGAAACTCGTCAGACACTAACTCATCCGTGCGGCACAGCCACATACCGGGATACAAATTGGAAAGAAAAGCCCTTCATAGATGCCTGTCCACTTTCTCCTCGTTGGGTCCCGAATGAAACAGACTTGATGGCAAAGAGGAAAGCCCTGACAGCTCCTTCTGCAGGCATTCCGACGTAAGGTACTTGCAGACCATGATCGAAAGCCAGAGGGAATGCAACACCTATGTTCTTGACGACCACGTTGATGGTATATCGGCTGAACCAAGACAAATGCTCAACCTGAGAAGGACTGGATTTCACCTCAAAGGTCCGCATGAATTTCTTGGTCTTCTCTTTGAATTCAGCTAGTTCCTGCGCTCTCTGCTCCTTGCGAATCAAAATCTCAGCCTAAAGTTCACGTAAGTATGGATAGTCTTGGAGAACTCGGCAGTACCAACCTGAAGATGGTCAACGAAATCTCCGAGTTGACCGATAGAGCTCGGCTGCATCACCGCATGTATCTTCGTAACTCTGAGATCTAATTTCTTAGCGCGCCGTTGGACCAACTCCCGCATCTCAGCCCGTGCGTCTATGACGACAAACACAGAACGGTTGTGGCTGTCGGAAAGATGTTCTCGACGTTCGGTGTGAGGCGCCAACGACAAGGCGAGGTCGGCCAGCTCGATATGCCACCCGAACCCAGCGTCGTTGCTGACTGTCCCACCCACATGGTCGCAGTCAAGGAAGAGTATGGAAGATACCCCATCTAGGCCGATGCTAAACCCTTTCATCCTTGCGAGGACTCGATATTTCCACTGATTCGTTACCGCCTTTTTCGCAGGTTCAGATCTCTTCCGGCGACTTTCGGCAATGAGGGCGACAAGATCATTGAAATCTTGACCAAACTTCTGCTGCACAGATAGAAGCGTATCCCAATGCGCCGGCTTGATAGTCCCGCTGAAGTACTCCAGCAGGGCTAGACTTTCGATACGCTTCCCATCAAAGTTTCCGGCGAACGAGAATGTGGGTAAGGGCATCTTAACCCTGACGTTGGGAGTTGTATCAGTGCTGTGCGACTTTGAGGAGATCATAAGCGTTTGGGACGCGATCTGGAACCCAAAGGTTTTCCCTTTTGTCTTGCGCGTCTGCTCCGGTGAATAGAAGTAGGTGATTATCTGTCCAAATTCCCAGGCGAGCCAAGTTCCACGCATCACTTGCAGCGAAACACGGATGCAGCCCACCGAAAGATCTACGTAGAATGCTAGAGGTGGCTGTTTTTCCTTTGTGGCAGAAGGAACTGCAGTCCGGTTCTTGTGACTGGTCTGGCTAAGCTCGGACAGCAAAGATCGAACCATAGACTCTATCCCTGGAAGATAGTCGGCTCTCCACTCCTCCATGAAGCGGTATAGACGCATCGCACTACGTGGGATATTGACCAACACGTTCTCGCCGCTTAGCACGACCCTGCATACCGCGTTCGTGTCCGGTTCCTGTCGAAGAACTGTGTTGATGCGACCACCATCAATAATAAAGGCCGCGAGCACGCCGTATTCATCAGGTCTTGAGATATCGGCAACGGCAAGAGCTTGCAGCCGAAGTTGGAGGAAACTAAGAGAGTGATTCATGGATATCTCCATGGGTGATCGCTTCGACTTCATAGGCTTGATCAATAAAGTAGAAGCATAGTCTATCCGCGATACTTCATATTCGATAATCAGATTTTCCGCGCCGGCCCTGAACTTGAAGACGTGCGTTGCAAGAACAACATCGGCGTAGTACCACGATGGGAGAGTTGGAACTGCACTGGCCACTTGTTCCTCTGGATTGGCTTCCAGGGAAGGGACTTCGGCTTTGCGAGTGGGCAATAATGGACGATAGCGCCGTGAGATGCGTAAAACTGCTTGAGCACACTGGATGAGCCCCGGATTTACCGAGACCACAACTTTTCCAGCCGAAATAACAAGACCTAAGTGTCGTATCTCGTGTTGCGCAATGGGGAGTGTGGTGGAACTCTTCACAGCTGTACTGATCATTTGTACCGGATGCTGTTCCGTAGTGCCCAATCGCATTGCTATGATGAACGGCTCCACAATAAATTCACTGTCTGCATTCGTGGAAGAACGGAGGATTGTGTGAACGCGGTCCAACTTGACAGATATGGATGTCAGCGGATACGACGGCTCGACGGGATTAGCTTCAGATGACTGGTCGTCCCCTGCGCCTGTGGAGAAAAGGGTCTTGAGAAGAGAAGTAGTCGGGAGTACTGGACTTTGTGCATCTGCGCCGAATTGGATTAGATGCTCCTCGATCGATTCCTTCACCTCGTCCGTTAGTACAGTTGAAGCGGGATTTCCGGAAGTTGAAATCAGATCGCGGCGTTCACGTTCATTGAGATGTTGGAGACTGTTCCTCAGATGAACGAGATACTTAAACAGTATATCTGTGCGCAATCTGTGCGGCCGTCCGCTCTGAATAAGAAAAGAGGGCTGAATAGCTGATAAAGGGTCCACAATTGGCTTTTCCTTCGCTGAAACTATGGTTTGAACCAGCATGTGAAGATCTAGCGTTGACGCGAAGTTGGTATACGAAGTTGTGAGGGTCTGGAGGCGCTGAGCACATCGCAACGTCATTGCAGCGGTGGCGAAGATGTGTTCTGCGGCTCTATCCCCAGTTTCACAGAAGAGGGCGCCAAGCGAGACGATCAAAGAATGATCATCCAGTGACAATGTGCTCTGACCCATGGAAACCAGGCATGCTTCATCAAAGGCACGAATAGTGCCCATACCGGCCGTAAAAGTGGAAAGTGAGCATGAAACAGCGGGCGGTCCTGTCGACTTCGATATCTTCACGTGGAAGCCCTTCAGAAGACAGTCCATGGTCGATTCATTGGACTGAAGGACATTGGTAGCTTCGTCTTCTCTATGCGACACATCTCGTTTGACTTGTCGTACCGACTGCAGCATGCTGACCTGGACGGAAGTCAAATTAAAGTCCATGACGGATGCCGTCTCCACAGGGGGCTTCACGCTGGTGACTGATTGTATGTGGTCTGCAAGCACGTCGTCAAAGCATAGCTCTGGACTCATTAGCTGCGACTGCTTGTAAGTTCCGAGGTAGTGCGGGAGAAAAGATTTATGCGTACCTCGGTTCGCATGTCTTGCAAAAGCACTTCCATAACTGGCAATATTAGAGGCGACAGCCATACTACAATGCCCTTGTTGGAGGCCATCCTAGTGATTGAAGTATTTGAAGCTTCGCGAAACTTCACACGGAAATCGTCCCACGGAGCATAGGAAGATTCCGAAGGGGATTTTTTTGCGTTGTTAAACCGATCATGAAGGGTATATGTACGGTCCTGCGGAATATTGAGATACGTCACGACTACTGGCTGAACTAAGTAGGCTCACTTTCGAGAGATGGAATGGCGACTTTGTCCACCAAATGGGTTTGTGCAGGTGGCACCGTTCGTAACTCCTGATCAAGCCGGTATAGTCCTTGACTGCAGGCCAGCCATCTGCATTGGCAGCTGCGCAGAAAACTTCGTCAATGCACATAGCATAAATAACACCACGCTGGCTTACTTGGACTAGTTGCAAACTCTGAAGTCGAATGACCTGAATCGGAAAGACTCTCGTTGTCGGATTCGTCTCCACTGGACATACTTCCGTCGTCACCATCATGGACGAGGTTATAGACTGGACGGGATTTGCTGTTGGTAACAATGAGTTTGTCATAACAGTGGGAGACAGACGCATATACTGACGCTAGTCGAGCATCACGGGCGGCTTCTGGTATCCATTCTTCCTCCTCCGATTCAGAATAAGCATGAAGTCGAGAAGTAAACCCATTCGGGCGTTCCGATGGTCTAGCGGTTTCCTTTCGAGGAGTGTGCGACTTTGCGGGCATTGGCTTCGGAACGCGCAGTTGAGGAATATAGAATTCGGTATCTAGTAGACCACGTCCTGGCGAACACGTTAATTGATGCTTAGACGATTACACTCTCACATACCAGGAGCCAACGCATCATACGGTATAGCCTGATCCGGCATATACAAGAAAATAGCACGTCCTGTGTGACTGTCTTGCGCGGCTAAGAACTCGCTCTGAATCTTCGCCTTTTCGGACCAGTTGGATGGTGCAGAATACATATCTATGTTAGCATCCGCCTCGACCTCGAGCGCTTCGTGCCAAATGGCAGCGTTAGGGTCCGCAGCGAAGAGCACTTTCAGTGAGGCACTTGGCACTCTGAAGCTCGTGACTTTGCTATAGAATTTGCCGGCCAAATCATTAGAATCCATCCTGAAACCACGCGGCAACGCCACTTCTACAGCAGCATTTCCTGCATTCCAGATCACTTCCAGTGCGTCCAGCGTAATCTTCACGAATGTCACTGCGAATTATGTGAGCATGTTTGATGCCTTCGCCTTCTTCGTCACACTCACCATCGGGTGGAGAGGGTATCTCATATTCTGCAGCAGGTGCATTGAGTGGATCGGTGAAATTGAGCCCAAATGCACGTGTCGCGGCTTTCAGGACTCGCGCCTCCCATGTACCTAAAGAGGCTTTGATGGCACCGGCATGAATTTCCCAAATACACAGGTAGGTTGTAGTGTGTGGCTGGGGACCAAATAGTCTATGAGCAAGAACGTCGAGCCCTAGCAATGAAAAGACGATGTCAAACTTTGGTCTACATCAGTCAACGGACCGCGCACCGTCAAGGACGAACGTTTCCTTCGCCTGGCGTTGTGTTGCCCAGGCAAGTGCTAGGTTCTCAGAACAGTTGGGATGGACGGTGCCGTAGATGCTATCGACATTCAGCGACATTTCTAAGTAGAGCTTAGACTAGTATAGACAGGTTCAGAGACAGGAACGTACCCATGAAGTAATCGTGTGTCCGCAAATAAAGCTGAAACTCAGGGAAAGAGAGCATTACGCAGGTCCCGATGTCATTGTCACCTGCAATTTCAGCATAGTCTCTTTCATAGCCGCGGAGTCCGGCTGGCATAATGATCAGCCCGGTATCTATCATCACTCCCAAGTGAACCTGCAAAGCATTGGACTGCTCGAGAATTAAGTAACTGTCATAAAACTTGAAGCATGACTACTACTTACGCTGCCTTCTCTGTACTGTAAATCCACTGGATCACCCAACGAGAGACCCAGGCGTCTTCTCTGCAAGTACTCATACAGCGTCGAGAAGTGAGTGAAAGCACCGAAGTAGTTGTTTCGCAAAATCATGAAGTGTCGTATCGTCCAACCGCACATCTTGTACACAACATCCTTCGCCTAGGCGCGAGGTCAGACTCAATGACTACACAAAATGGAGAACGACCCACCGTGATCTCTAGGCGAAGTTGGTCAACATTCTCCACTCGAACTTCAGAATGGTAGCAGTACGAAACGTCGACACGGAGATAGCCAACACGACCGATATCGCTGTTCCAATGAGGGCGAGAGTACAGACTCCGCGTGTTCCATTTTGGCAGCGCGAGGCTCACTACCACGTCCGCGCCTTCTATTACGAAGGATACAGGAGTTGCGGATGGTCGGTATTTGGTGAAGGGTATCGACACGTTAGTCTGCAGATTGGTACCACATAGGCTGAGGAGTGCTAGAAGGGATTGAGCGATCGTCTGCGAGTCGTACACAAGAAAGCTTACCGTTGTCCTCTCGAAGAAGAGGCTTGTCAATGATATTGTGGTCATTCACGTACGTGTTGAGCTCATAATTCTCCATGCGTATGTCCAGCATGTAGACAATGGGAACAAATCGGTTGTAATTGGTAGGAGGGCCAGAACCCCAGTCCTTTCCGAGGTCGGTGAACATGTTGATATGATCCCTCAGTAAGAACAAAAGAGGTTTGCGAAGTGTGATGGTGAAGGTCCATTGTCTTTGATCGTTCCATCTCAGAGTCGATGGTAACTCACAACGGACCTGCGCAGTAGACAGTCAGCTAAGTGTGGAAGACCGTGCAGTGTTCAGCTTACCACACAGGATTCCGCCGTAATTAAGCGAATGTCGTTGAGACTCGACGTCACCGTGATGGTATCCAAATGTACGTTGAGAGTCGGTTCGTACCCTCTTTCAGTCGCTATCATAGGCAACATGTAGCTGATAGTGGAGCTGTCCCCAGCCCTGACGTGGATAGAAGCCGCATCACGTTTCCGTGGTCGATTCGGTATCTGCACTTCGCCATCCCATTGCCAATTCTACGTCCACATTGAGTGAGGCGAAACAGACAAAATCCAGTTAATGAAAGAAATTTACCTTCGAAGGTTCACGGAACGGTATCTGGAGAGTCACACCATCTCGAAGTTCGATGAGCATCTTGAGACACGTCCACATCCTTTGATCCCCGGGCTTAAGCCGTGCATGGGGCTTGAGATCGGCGAAGTTTGGTGGGAAGAAGACTTGTTGCAGAATTGCACTAATTCAACGGCATGTGTTTGTAAGTACCATCTATATGGTGGAGCAGATCCTTACCGTTGTCTGTCAGCCCAAGGACCATACCGTAAAAAGCCGCCCTTAATTGCTAGATCCACTCCCCATTCGGGAGGTAAATCACCATTGCCTATATCGAATGGGTCAGTTCCGGGTGCGGTGAATGTATTGAGCTCTGTTTCCTCGGGCACAAATCCAACTGCGTCCGCGTAATACAGCATCTCGATTATCGGGGCCTCAAGAATCTTTGATTCCTTTGCATACTCCATGGTAGAGAAGTCGGCTCCAAGAGGGGTCTCGTCTTCCAAGGCTTGCGAGCTCGTCTACGACTCCAGGATGTCGGGCCCGGCACATTGGGATGCAAGCCAGAGAATAGACCTCGGCCGCGCGGAAGTATATTTGACAGTTTCAATCGGTTCCAAAGTTGCGCAAAAGAACCAAATGAGAGGTATGAAAAAGGTCGCAAGGGATGAGGGTGATCCAAGCGGATGTTGGTATGAACCTTCTCTCCTGTAGCAATTGCACTCTCGTCATAGTCTGCATTATTCACGTAGCAGATGGACGCATTCTGGAATGTGAGGTTTAAAACGTTCTTGTACAAGTCGTGCTTTGAACGAGCCTGTAGTGAATTCCGTCAGGATAGTCTCTAGCTGGAAGAAACCTAGCAAATACCGGAACGACGCCGTAAGTCCCCTCGGACCTCTGAAATTCCGCGACTAGCAAGGTCGGTGTCGCAGCGTTGCCTATCATAATAGCTGCCTTGTCCACTTCAATGCCGATGGGAAGGAGCTCCTTAGGATCCAAGGTTGGAAGTTGTCCCTTGCCCCAAGCTATAGATTTCTTAACAACACTCGGTGCACGCGTTATAATGGATGATACTAGGGATACAGGAGGTCCTACGCGAGTCGCTGGAAACATCCACCTGTCAATCGATAACTTAAGGCTCGTGCGACGCACAAATACGTACTGTCGGGAACCGCAGACGACCAACTGAAGATCTTGCGCAAGGATCCTATCCCTTCCGCACTCGGTCGGCCACTTGGGGTTTCGTGCGGATCAGCAACAGACGATTGCATCGCATTCACAATGTTATCATATGCAGCTGTCCGGTTGTATATGAACCATTCCAGACCCTGTAAAGACATGTGCAGCCGACAAGCAAGTGTAGCCTTCTTCCGCGGCTCCGCTATGAGCAAATGTGAGAAACGAACCTCATGTCACGAAGCACACATACCACCAATATCTTCTCCCATTACTCGAGCATGGCTCAAGTCCTCCTCTCCTGCTGGTGCGCGGAGCCAGTATCGCCAGCTTATTTGACCTTTCACAACCTTAATGGTTTGGTTACTAGAGTGATACTGGAGGTCCTTAAACAGTATACGACCAGCAATGAGCGAGAAGTGTATGGAACCTGCATGACTTGTTTAGTGGGTCGATCGCCGTAGGTATATAACTGTGCACGTACCGAGCTCTACCCAAATGCTGTTCTCCCCGCAGTTCCAGAATATGAAACGAATGATACGACCGATGACATATGCGACAAAGCGATTCCAGAAGAAGAGATACAGATTAAGGCCTACGACGATACAGATGCAGACAATTAAGAGCTTGTAGTTGAGCATGGCAGGAGCTCCGCGAAGGTGTCACTCCCGGTCGGTGTAGCGGAAGGTGGCAGTCGTGTTGGGTATCTTGCAACCTTCCTACAGGACGGCGCACGGCATATAATATACGTGATCAAAGACTCAGCCAGTAAACATGAAGTGATGAGCGGCGAGAGCAGGAGGTCGTTGGAACCTGGAAGTAACGGCGCAAGAGCCAAGCGGTAGTTTCGCCGCAGTCCAAACGCCGCGGAAGTTCAGCTGCACGCGGTTGGCGCCCATAACATATGCTCGACCACCATGTCTGCCTCACCGACGCCCTCATCCTCCACACCGCCTGTGAACAGACATGCGCTCACTGCAGTGGAAAAGCAGAAGGCGCAGCTAGAAAGGCTGCTCAAAGATCCATCCAAGCCCGCATACATACCCGCGCCACCAAAGGAGAAGATGATCAGGCCGGCGAGGGAGATGATGAAGAATGTGCAAGGCTCAAGCGCAGGTGCAGGATCCGGGGAATTCCACGTTTACAAGGCCAGCAGGCGGCGAGAGTATGAACGGCTGAAAATGATGGATGACGAGGCTCAGAAGGTGTGTATATACTGCGTTTTGCCCGCATGCCGCTGACGGAATCTCAATCGTTCACTGCCATGTATAGGAAGCGGAGGAGGCCGAATTCGAACAGAAGAGGCGTGGATGGGAGGAGCAAGCTGAGGCAAAGACTGCGAAGAACCGGGCAAAGAGGCAGAAGAAGAAGGAGCGTGCGAAGAGCAAAGGACAAGAACACGACGGGGGGAAGGCAGAGAGGCAGACGGATGCGTCCACAGACGTGCCCTTGAAGAAGCGGAGACTCGTCAATGGACAAGAGCTCGTCTTCAAACGGCCCGGCGACGAGAGCGAGTCTGAACATGAAGAAGACCACAGACACGTTCATCATGACCCTGGCTCAGCTGCTGGTGCTGCGTCAACGACCGACGAACATCCGGCCGTACCAGTCGTCGATACACAGCGAATAACGATTGTTGAGGATGACTGACATATTCACGTATGTCGCATCTATACCTTTACCTCATTATTTATCGTCATTCCAGGTGGTGTGGTCCCTTCACCATGTACGTTGTGCCGCCTATACATACGACTTCATTTAAGGTATTTTCCGTCGACCTTGACATCGGATTTCCAACTATCACTTTGATACTTCGAATTATGGAGGCTATCCAACATACCTGCGCCGACTCCTCGACTGTTACAGGTGGAATGATGGCATACAGCATGATATCTTGTACAAGGGAGTCGCAAAACTACATGTACAACAGAATTCCAGCTAGTATTAAGGTCAAGAAAGTTGTCTATTATACCCATTAAATCAATAACATCAAGTACCATAATGTCCATGGGTCATCAAAGTGAGTCACAGCGAAAAGGTTCAGGTTGCGGAAGACCTCTTTATTGGCTTGAGCCATGACTTCAAACCGCCACCGTTCGACCGGGCAGGTCCGCGTCCTCTAACGGCGCCGCGTGTATAATGAATCCGAATGGCTAATTGTTGTAAGGCAGCCTTCGCAGCCGAGCGAGCCAGATCGACGGAACGAGTATCCGCTACAATATGATTAGTATCTCTCTCAAACCATCAACTGCAAACGTACCAATCTTCCCGTGCAAGCGGTCCAGCGAATGCTTGAGTTGTTCCAGTTCAGTCAGTGGCTTCTCAACGGATTTTCCGGGGCTCGCGTAGCTGCTTGTAACCGCTAGTCCGTCGCTCTTCTCCTTCTCCCTCTCATCTTGCGCATACTTGTCGATATCATTGAGACAATAACTCAGTATTTCGACATAGCTTGCGAGATCCTCGAAGTAGTTCTCTTCCTCGCTATTGCCAGGTATGTCAAATACTTCTTTGGATCCGCTCCGTGGTGTAACGAGGGCGATGAGCGGTTTGAGAGGAGGATAATCGGAGTATGTCTAAAAATGATGGTCAATAAAGCAAACGAGCATGTCACAGCAACGGCTATCTACCGCTGATTCGGCGTCCGGTAATAAGAGTCTTCTAGCCAACCATCGAGCGATGCGGGCGGTTCGCACGGACCCACCGCAGAAGAATGATAAGAGAAACGCCTTATTAACAGGCTTGAAGTTAGCAGCATATGAGAGGACCTTGGAACAGATATCCGACTCCTACGAATGAGGTGAATAACGCACTGTTGTTAGAGAGGGTAGGGAAACGCACCAGATGGGAAAAGCCATCAGAGCCACTAGGAACACAACTACCGAGCACGTCGATCGTGACCATGATATCGGTCTGCAACTCTGGACTTGATGACGGCTCGAGCGCAATAGAAAGCAGAGAAAGGATAAGATCTGGGAGATCATCTGAATAAACCGCATTGTTTCTGCAATGGAGGTGACACTCAGTCCATCAACCTCAGCTAAGATAATAGAATACGTACCCTGCGAATGTCCTTATAACATCCACGACACGGGCGAGGATCCTGTGTCTTACTTCTTCGTCTATCACGAGAGAGTCGGGCACAGAAAGTATAGGAATAGGAATGCCAATGCGTTCCAAAGTCTCGGACTTTGCTCCTAAGCGTAAGAGAGCGGACAAGACGAACTGGGAAAGGCTGGCAATGGGTAACGAATGACGAGCAATCGTCATGAGCGACTCGAAGGCGCGCTGGCCGAGCAATGCGTCTTGAGAAGGTGATGTAGCTGCATAGGCCAAAAGCGCGTAAACATCTGTGGCTTGAACAAGCTCCCACTACATACCTATCTCGAACAGCCAAGCGACCAACAGGTTCAGGGAGCTTGTCTTCACTCGCGTAACGATGGCAGGGTTAAGATATCTGCACAATCTTGGAGTATCTGGCAATGACATGTGAGGTACTGACAGCACTGTAGAATGATAGCTGCTTACCGCGCATATTGACTGTAACACCGAGCAGACTCAAAACAGGATCTGCATCAAGCTCCTCACCAGAGAAAGGGAGCTTAGGCGGGGCGTCTTGACTATCCGAGTCCACGTCCATTGCAACATCGTTAGGTTCCTCCTTCTTGAAGTGCTTTACCTTCTTCGTCTCGAAGATACGGATGCCTTTTAAGTTATGATGACCGGCCCCCGCCGCCTCCTTGTCGTCCTCTAAGATCTTCCGAACAGCGTCACCATCCTGAGACCCAAGCAAAGCAACGGCGTCAATACTGGCTTGCACTTCCTCCATCTTGACCATATCTTCGTCGGAATCCGACGAAGAGTCTGACGAGTCAAGGTGGAGACTCTTCCTGAACCCATCGACACCGTCCGACGCCAGTAAGTCCTCCGCGTC
>JANHOG010000591.1:0-14021 GCA_027627325.1 Phlebia brevispora
TTTGCCGACCAAGCTCGGTTGCTGCTGTCAAGTTGATCAGGATCGCGACCTTGATGGTCGATCCTCGCCAAAATTTCCCAAAAGATTTCCTTCGTCGTCCAGCGCGATTGCTGTTCCGTCGTGCTTGCCGCCTTCCGTCACTCTTCCGCCAACAATCCGCTCATGCCATATCCTGCAATTATTACTGCGCTTTCCTTAGTCGAGAGCTCTCTTTACGATGCGCTCATACTGGTTAGGTGGACTTGAACACGCTGAACGCCCTACATATCCGCTCAGTGCTCGTACTTGCACGCCACATCGATGGGCGAGCGCAGTTCGTTTCTTGCGGTCGGCCAGCTCCGAGGACCTGGGTACGGAAGGTGAATACCTCAAGGCTGTACTGGAAATAGCGACGAATTGACAGGCATAGAATCCGATGATAAGTAATTTGGTAGACTTTGCGCAGCACGATGCTTGTCGAAGTCCGCTTCTGGAAACGAAGAGGAAGCTCGTAAATACTTATTGCTCACAGAGAGCTAGGCGAGGGCCGCCTTGAGCGGACTATCATTCTGCTGTATCGTAATGCTATCGACGGCGGGCGCTCGGATTGCCCATCTCGCCCTTTGAGCTATCGAATTCCTTCGCGTCTTTGCATTCGGAGATGGAGACAAGGGTGCGGCGAGTGCACGGTCGTCATTATCCTTTATGCGCTGTCGTACTAACCCACGATTACACTGCAGAATATGTCGTCGGGGCGCAGTCGCTCCATTTTCGACGGATGAAGCTGCGTGTCGGCCGCGCAGTAAAGCGCGCTGCGCATACCACCTACGAATAGCTTTGCTATCAACAATTGGCCAGGTCTGATGTGTCTTCAACGATTTCCTTCCGGATGAAGCATGCTATGGAATGTTTAATGATAGGCGCATCGCTCTAATCATTGTGCATTGCAGAACGATATGCAGACATACGGCCAACACGTCTTCTCAGCGTGCTACAGAGCAATTCTGGTTATATACTAGGGCGAGTCTTATTGAATTTGACTTTTCATATGCTCGCGCAGCGCAGGATCGTGATTTTACGGCCCAAAGTACCAAACTCCGGTTGAACCACCCCTGGGGCGGTAATGTTCGTTACTCTGGTTTCTCCTGTGGCCACAAATTCATTACAGGAGTTGCAGATCTGAGTGTATACCCCGAGGTAGCTCCCCAGAGAGCCTGTCAAACGAGCATTCAAGCTAATCAGGCTCTTAACGTAACCTGTGATGTTTATAAGAAGTCGGACTCCAGTCATTCCATGCAATTGTTTACAACTACATTCCAGCAAAACTTTGTGAAGGTGGTATACCATCCGTTCATCATGACCATGATGAGATCTCGCCTGCCTAGACAGCTCCGGGAAGCTCCTGGCAGCGATGTTATCCAGATCCAGTACTAATCAAGGCGAGGGCAGCAGCGTTCCGTGGCTTCAGGCTGCATGGAACGCTTTCGGGGTACCTGTTGAAGATCGGCGAAGTCAGGAAACGTAGTTCTTTCGCCTTGTTAGCCTGTACGTACGTAAGTATCGCATTGGTGCTGCTCATCGTGAGTTTCTCATCATCGTTCAGCATAGGCTCGACGCTGAACACGTGTAAGATGGAGGCCATCATCAGCGACAGCATTTCCTTAGCGTGATGCCGTCCCGGGCATATCCTGCCAGTGACATTGTTGGTATAAGACTCCACATCATCGCCTGAGTGCTCACCGTCGTCCGGAGCCAAACGCCACGGTCGGCTCTCTGACTTTAGGATTCAGTGCTCCGTCGAGCATGAAGCGATCGGGGTTGAATCTCTCCGGTTCTGGATACTCTGCAGGGTCATGGAGTATAGCTCTACGATCGACGTCAGTGATCACAGCACCACGAAAGGCATTTCAAGTCACGTACCGTGAGTTCTGCATAAAGGCCCGCCGGAATTGATCAATCAAGTAATCAACTTGCTAGATGTGAAACATACCACAAGTACGGTAGTCCCCGCAGGTATATAGAAGCCGTTGTACTCATCGTCTTCTAGGGAACGATGAGGAACGTTGATAGGCACCACCGGTATCCATCGCAGTGCTTCCATGAAAACGGCCTGTATGTACGGAAGCTCGTCGAGGTCCTCCGCCGAGGGTAGACGGTCCGGACCAATGACCTTGTCCAGTTCTTGCTGCGCTTTCTTCTGCACCTCGGGAAACATGGCTACGGCTAGCAAGAAATAGGAAGTAGTCGCTGTTTGCTGATGTCCATGTGAGTGATATATTTGTAGACCAGGCCATGTTACTTACCGTCTCAACCGCACCAGCATAGGCTATGCCTGTCGCATCGATAGCTATTTCCCGTTGCGCGGCATACGTCTCAGGTCCTGCGTGACTGTCCTCCAATCTCTGCAATAGCTTCTGGGTCATCGACGGTGTCGTTGTGCCCTCAGCCTGATCCATAATCAGTGGCTTCATCCAACAGTCGCGTTATCAACACTCGAGTGACTTACGAACGCCTTGGCAGCGAGGTGGAATCCCTCAACCCTCGCCCGGACGACCGTCTCCTTGTGTTTCCGGGCGTATGCGAGGGCGGAGGAATAAGGACTGGGGATCCACGATGGTATATATGTCAGCCAAGGGAAGTGCTCAATCCAGAATAGCTGCATTCTCGTCACGTTCACCACTTCAACCGCCTTGTTCGCCAAGGTTATGAAGTCGTTGTTCTCATCTCGGATACGCATGCCATAAGTGATATCCAGGGTGCTTGCAGCAAATGTTCTATTCGAACGGAGAGCATCTCTGTGAGTGCGGCTAGGCGCGGGCTTGCACATTCAGCACTTACCGGCTGATGGACTTCAGGTCGATGCGGCCGGTATGCTGGGACTCGCGCGCGAGGAACGCTCGTATCTCACGAGTGATCGTACTGCGATACTCCTTCACCGCGTCATTGTTGAAGTATTGATGGAAGGCCCTGCGAGTCTCGCGCCATCTTGTTCCGTACGGCAGCAGGCTTAAGGCGTAATCCCAGCCAGTCCTGAAGTAAGCCAATGAGATCAGCGATGCTGCCAGACACTGAAGCAGGCATACAGATCGTCCATCCGGTAGTATGGTCTGTCTGAATAGTTCCTCGATCGTTTCTCCATGAGGTCATTAGTTGCTTGGTACGAGTTGAGTACAATGGTTGGTCGCTGGGGAATATCAAGGAATATTATATCTGAACCTGGGGCGAAGATACTACGGTAAGTGTAATGATATTTGATGGACTAGAAATTACGATTCTCACCGTACTTGTCGCTCCATTCCAGGAACTTTGCCGATGTGTTCTTCGCGGGTAGGTTGAAGAGGTTCCCAAAGATAGGTATCGGTGTCGGTCCCGGTGGCAGACGAGCACGTCGCTGTCTGTACTTGACGTACTGGGCAATGACGCAGGCTAGCAGGAAGAACACCAGTAGTGCAGACATACTGAAGACTTCGTGACGAAGAAGCTGGGAAGACGATTGTCTTCATCTGCAATGCCACGCCTTTTCTAAAGGTTTAGACATATGCACGCTGTGAACATTTTCGGTGTCAATTCCGATTACAAATTCACAGCCGACTAGGCGAATATTCTTCGTCCTTTCCCATGGCATTCAGAGCTTGGTCCTGCGTATGTATTGTCAATTTGTTCTAGTTGTGGTGTGAATCATGCGTGGGTCTTGTGATTCAGCTTCCGCAGGTTCTGGTGCGGTCCACTTCTGCAATCACTTATCTGTCCTGAGTCTTCTTCTTTGCGTGCCATAAGGAAGACTGGAAATCTTTCCAATGGGAGGTACGATCCGCTTGGCCCTGCATGCCGCCGCCAGCTCCACTGATGGCAGCTGTCGCGGCGTGGAAGCGGCCCGACTGTAAGTAGAACTTGCAGGACATCTAATCAGAGAAATCAGTGAGAGTCAATTTCACCAGCTTTTTCAACCATACGTGGCTGTACACGAGTAATATCTTGTGAGGAGGGTGTATCATCCGGACGTTCGCTCTCATTGGGCCCACATGCCCATGCCCACGGAGGGGTGGGGCGAGTGCAAGGTATAATTCGTCGTTGACTACGATAAGAGTTCCGCCTCCCGAGACAGCTTCGAGAAGCTAACGGCTGTGCTGCATAGATCCAGTGCTAATGAAGACAAGACAAGCAGCATTGTGTACCTTGAGGTTGGGAGGAACGTCTTCGCGGTATCTGAGAAAGATCAGCAAGCCCAGTCATATCGTGCGTACGTCACTGCTGTATTGGTGCTGTTCATGGTGAGCTTCCCATCGTCACTCAACCTGGACTCAATGTTAGACACGAAAAGGATAGAAACCATCATCGATGACAATGTCTCTCGAGCGAGGTGCCGTCCCGCACATATTCTGTGTACAGTGATATCAACAGATGTCCTAGCAATACGTTTGAGTACTTGCCGTCTACCAAACCCGAATGCTGCGGTCGGCTCCCTGACTCCGAATTCACTCTCTACGGGGACTTGGAACGTACAGCAACAGCAACAATTGAAGTGTCTCGAGGTATATGGAATCCATGGCATTCGCCGTCTTCGGGCGCATCATGAGGTAAGGTACGCGGTAGCACTGATATCCTCATTCGGAACGATCAGTATAACCTCAGATATTCATGAGACCGGCTGCATTGTCCTTTGGAATAGTTTACAGCTGCATTCAAGCGAGACTGTGAAGACGTTACGCTTTCCGTTCATTGTTGACCATGGTAAGGTTACTACCCACCAAAGCTTTGAAGCTAGCGGCAATATTATACAGACGCAGTGTTAATCAAAGCGAGTGCAGCAGCATTGCGTGGTTTTAAGCGACAAGGAACACTTTCGGGGTATCTGAGAAAGATTTGGCGGAATCAGAAAGCATAGTCGTGCCGCCCTGCAGATATACGTACGCGACTGCAGTGTTGGTGCTATTCATGGTGAGTCTTTCATCTTCGCTCAGCATAGCTTCCACATTAAACACGTGCAGAATAGAGGCCATCATCAACGATAGTGTTTCCTTAGCAATGTGCCGTCCCGCACATATTCTGCAGATATTGATGTTACCATGAAGTCCTATTGGTATGCAGCAGTACTCACCGTCGCCCATATCCCCATGCTGCTGTCGGTTCTCGAACCTTCGGATTGAGAACTTCTTTAAGCATGAAGCGATCAGGATTGAATCTCTCCGGCTCTGGGTACTCTTCGGGATCATGAAGAATTGCCCTACGATAGACGTTGATGGTCATAATCCCGTAAGTGATCTGCAGCTACGCACCACGAATTCTGCAGAAGCATTTTGGTAAATCAGTGAGTCGCAGAGAGGGCGCAGTACATACCACAACAACTCCAGTACCTCGAGGGATATAGAAACCCTTATATTCGTCATCTTCGAGCGCGCTATGAGGTGCGGTAACCGGGATCACTGGCATCCAACGCAGCGCTTCCATGCACATGGCCTGTATATATGGCAGTCCTTCGATGTCCTCCACAGTTGGTAAACGGTTCAGGCCAATGACCCGATCCAGCTCTTCCTGCGCCTTCTTCTGGACGTCAGGAAACATGGCCATAGCCACTAGGAAAGAAGAAGCAGTAGATCCTTGCTGATGGGCTGTGAGTAGTACATCTTTCAGGTCAGAAATAATACTGACTGTGTCAACCGCAGCGCCATAGGCCATGCCTGTAGCATCAATTATTACCTGCTTCTGCCTCTCATAATCATCCGTTCCTGCAAATCTATCCTCCAATCTCTGGAGAAGCTTCTGTGTCATCGAGGGACTCGCAGTTCCTTCAGCCTGATAAACTGCTGTGAGCGCGGATCTGACAGAAAAGTAAACTGTAGCCAACTACGACTCACAAATGCTTCAGCAGCGAGATCAAACCCCTCAGTCCTCGTCCGGTCGACTATCTCTTTACGCTGCCGAGCGTAGGCAAGAGCATAGGAATAAGGACTGGGGATCCATGCCGGTATATACGCCAACCAGGGGAAGTATTCGATCCAAAAGACCCGCGTCCTATTCTCATTCACCACTTCTACCGCTCTGTTTGCCAGACTTATGAACTCATCGTCCTCATCTTGAATTTGCAGGCCATAGGTTACATCTAAGGTAATCGCAGCGAACAGCCTAGTTCATATGGGGATACTTTCAATAAGTGTTTTTTCAAGTTGATAGGCAGTTCTGACCGGCTTATGGATTTCATTCTGATACGACCACTCTTCTTGGACTCACGCAAGAGGAGTTGTCGTACTTCACGAGTTATCGTACCGCGGTACGCCTTCACAGCGTCATTGTTGAAGTACTGATGGAAAGCCCTACGGACTTCACGCCATCTCGTCCCGTATGGCATCAGGCTTAGCGCCCAGTCCCAGCCTGTCCTAGAGCGAACTTTGTTCAAAATTTACCGCAATAATATATATACTGCAACGAACGCACAGCTCATCCATCTTAAGACCTGGTCTGTCCGGGTAATTCCCCGATCGTTTCTCCATCAAGTCATAAGCCGCTTGGTACGAGTTGAGGATGATAGTAGGTTTCTGGGGGATATCAACAAACAATATATCGGAACCTATGGGAGAATGTCAGTGTAACGGAAAGTTCAACATTATACGAGGCAACGCTCACCATACTTGTTGCTCCATTCAACAAACTTCATCCACGGCTTCTCCTTGGGCATGTCAAAGAGGTTCCCGAAGAAGGGCAGCGGTCTTGGTCCAGGCGGTAGGCGAGCACGTCGCTGTCTGTACTTCGCAACATACTGACCGACAAGCAAGGCTAGCAGGAAGACGAGCAGTATTGTAGACATACTGAGACCCACAGGGGAAGCCGGAAAGGCATGGACCTTCCTGCACCCACGCCTTTTCTAGAGAATGCAGAACTGTCCGGCGGTAAGTGAATCATAGACCTAGAAGCCTGCGAACCAAAGACAATCGTTCATTCCCATGCCTATCGATACCTGGCGCTGCATATGGCGCCAAGCCTATTCAATCACCGGCGGATATCACGACAGGAAGATCTCGTGAATATGGTGCCAGAAGATGTGGCGCCTTCGATTTCCGCCTCAGCCAGTTATCTATGGTCTTCTGCTCCGCTCGTACTAGAACACAGTAAAGAAGATCACCTCTCTGCTTTCCAATTATATTACCTCCGTGTTAATCAGCTCGATTGCAGCCCTGTTTCGCGGAACCAGACGGCAAGGAAGACTTTCAGGATATCTAGGACCGGTTCGAATCTTGTGACTATGCATATTGGAGTCTAAGAGGGAAGTACTTACGAGAAAACGCCAGTGGTGGCTCCATTGGAAATATTCTCTTGGGTAGCCTCGATGTTGAAGACATGCAGCGTAGATGCAATCATCAACAAGAGTGTTTCGTTTGCCAAATGCCTTCCGGGACAAATACTGTTACGCCATGAGAATGTGTCGCAGGAGGCATCAGACATGAATGATGCGTACCGTCGTCCAAAACCGAAGGCGTTTACAGGGTTGCGCACGTCGGGGTTGATCGCGCCGTCACGCATGAAGCGATCAGGGTCGAAGACTTCCGGGTTGGGGTATCCCACAGGGTCATGGAGCATGGCCCTATGGGCGATGTCGACGTCCATTCAGCGGAAAGCTATCGTCGAGTGACTTACCAAACATTCTAATGTGTAAAAGTTTTAGCGCAGCTTCTCTGACACACTAGAGACTCACCGCGATGATCGTAGTCCCAGCAGGGATAATATACCCGTTGTACTCATCGTCCACGACGTTCTTGTGTGGTACACCAAGAGGTGTGACAGGGAGCCACCGCGTAACCTCCAAGAGAATAGCTTGAATGAATGGCATGAAGTTGACGTCTTCTATTGTCGGGAAGCGATCAGGTCCTACGATCGAATCCAGCTCTGCTTGCGCTCGCCGCTGGATACTGTGTGATGATGCCATGGCTAGCAGGAAAGTAGACATAGCCGAGAATTGCTATATAGAGAGATGAGACAATGAAAAGATGTGTGAGGTACATACAAACCGTATCTGCCGCAGCTGAAGAGGACTCACTCGCTAAGAGGAACACAATACGGATATTGAACATACCTGCGTAAGCTATGCCGGTCACGTCTCTGGCAATTTGCTCCATCTGCCCGCAGGGCTCTGTTCCTTTGGGCTGGTTCTGTAGACTGTGGACTATCTGGTGTGTAATAGAAGACCCATCGATCCCACAGCCCTGTTCGCATACGATCTCAGCACTCGAGGAGATGAAAGATGTTGTCAGCAGAACATACGACATCACGTTTCACGGCATCAAATGCTTTGTGGTGCGTCGCATGCACGGCGTACTTGTATTTCTCCGCAAACCTGCGAGCGGATGAAAAGGGCATCCAGGGAGGAATGTACTTAAGCCAAGGGAAATATTCAACCCAAAAAGTGCCGGGTATCCTCCCGAGTACGATACTTTCTATGGCCTTGACAGATAATGTGACATACTCATCGGAAAAGTCATGGATCTTCATTCCGTAGACAATATCGAGAATGATGGCGGCAAATGTCCTGCGAGAACTTCGTAAACAAGTCGTACAATGACGCCAAGGTAGCATGACGTACTGACTGATAACCTCTTTATCAAGCTGGTCACTACCACTGGACATCGCAGACACTCGTTTCAGGTACACACGAACTTCACGGGACTGTATGGAACGATATTGTTTGATCGCTTGCTGATTGAATTGTTGATGAAACATTCTCCGTGTGGCACGCCACTGAGGACCGTACGGCATGAAACCAAGGTTCCATTCCCAACCAACCCTGCAATGCCCAGTTGTGGGGGGCAGTAATAGATCAGGTGAATACGCACAATTCGTCTATGATTATTGTTGGTCTGTCTGCGTAAAGTCTCGCACGCTTCTCCAAAAGATCCAGTATGGCCTGAGACGTATTGAGTATTACGGTCGGTTGATGCGGAAGATCCAAATATATGATGTCGGAATCTGCGGAGGTGGATGCGCGCACAGTTCAAATACGACGAGAACCTGAGCTTACCAAATTTGCGACTCCATTCACGGTATGTAATCCATGGCGAGTCTGTAGGCAAATCGAGAATGTTGCGGAAGATGGGCCACGGTTTAGGACCAGGGGGCAACCGCGATCGCTCCTTCGCCTTCGCATTTGAGGCGAAGTAAACGATTGATAAATACAAAGCTAGGACCACTAATATGTTGGCAATATCGAACATGCCGACGGCGCTGTGAGGCAGTGAGCATGAAGGTGGTCTCAATGGCCTTGTAAAGCTACCTGATTCATATGTTAACTATGCACAGCCGTTTTCACTGCAACCCGCGAATGATCGATGCCGCGTACCTCAATTTTGGGGAGCTCTCACGGTCGTGGAGGGCAGAGGTTTATTGAAGGCAACTACACCAGAATTACGTGATTCGCGGGATCACGAGCCGTCAAGGTTTCCGACATGACTTCGATATGCAATAGTATGCAATCCTCGAGTCAACTCGTGCTGTCTCTTAGCGAGATGTCTGCCCGTCACAAAACTCCACTGGAGATGCAATCCTTCTGTCTTGTAGCGTCCCCTGGTGCTCTTCCTTGATAGGTGAGAGAGAATGGTTAGAAACTAGCCTTGAAGCCAACGATTGTGACGCACTATCAGCCGAGCTAGTAAGCATTCTGTCTGAAAATGAATTAGATCTGGCAGAATGCAGGAAATGATCGTGCGGCGCATCAGGTCGAACTGCTCGAAGGCGGAACAAAAAGAAAGATAGAACGGCTCTTGCCGTCGCTTACCCCATGTGTGGTGGAGGCATGGCGCTGCGTGGAAGACCCAGTGCCCAAAACACGACCCCGCAGAATTGCCGCCTACTTGGTTGCAACGTGTATATCCATCGTGGGACGGAGATAACATCGTATACCCGTTGCAAATCACCTAAGCAGCTCTGTAAGCTCTTCGTTCCTGCTCTGCATCTGTAATGTAACTTGCGAAGCCCGGCAGCATCACCCGAGTCGTAAAGCAGCAGCACATCATTCGATGTCGTATTTCCCAAACCATCGCCGCGGCGAAGCATCGCACGCAGCGATAAGAGAGTGCTGAACTCCGCGGAGTAGGGCAATTGTACAACCCTTCTGAGGCCAGGAGGGGTCCACGAGGATATCAAAGAATGCGGCAGGACGGTATATATGTAGTCGACGCGGCGGCACCGCCAGCGGTCCATTTGCCGACATTTTTGTGGCACGTGGTCCCGCCCTTTGCCTAGACCACATGGGCGGGCACCCCTCTCCGCTCTGCAGCTGCAAGAAGTGTAGGGTTACTTCCATCTTCGCAAGTGGCCAGGATAGCTGTAACATCCAGAAAAACACCTGTAAACGAAGGCTGGGAGTAGCTTTCTGCGCCTCTGATGGGGTACCTTCTGCTCGCGAGATGGTCTTGTGCAAGATCGCCCACCTTCACTTTGCTTCCACGCAAACTGTACATGAGGTAGCTTCTGTACGCTGAGACGAGCCGTATTTAGCCATGAAAAGCAAAACTCACACGCCGAGAACCAATGGTCAAATAAGGTCCGCATGACTTGGTTTCTTCTCACCCACTTTTTTCACCCCGAAGTAGACGAGAGATTGCACGATGTGAAGGATAGCTCATGCGATAGCGAAGGTCAGAAATATTTTTCCGAAGGTGTTTCGTCGTGGTCATAGTCTGTGTTCAAGCAGCGCGGACCTTGCGCAATCCAGCGTTGTTCTAGCGTCGAGAATAGCTGACTGGCGCCCATCATCTCAGTCCGGATCCACCGTTTCGTCTTAACAGATCGGCATGGGAATTCGCTCTTTCTTTCGCACCTCCACGACGCCAGCACTCACGATACCCCCTGAGGGCGCACGGACAGCATGGAGAGACGGTCCAATTCCCTCTCTCAGGTTGAAGCGCATCCCACGTATGAACCACAGGACGACCTGAGGAGCATGCAGGCCAGCATGAACCGCAGAAGGTCGCTTTCCCTCGCACGGACACGTAGTCGAATCAGCGCAGAGATAGGCCGTCAGGGCTCTATAGACGACGCGCGGTCGTTGGCATCTATAGACAGGCCCAATGACGACCTAAAAAGTATGCAGACGAGCTTGCACCGGAGGAGGTCGCTCGACCTGACGAGGACACGGAGTCGGGTCAGCATGGAAATCGACCAGCAGGCGACCCTGGAGGACGCGAGGTCTTTAGCGTCCATTGATAGGCCTCCCGATGAAGAAGTCAAGCTCCCGCCTTCGAAAATTTATCATCCCCTCTCCCCCCACGTTATCGCCCTTCTTATGCCGGCATCAATCTTCGGCGCGCTTGCAAGACTTGGTCTGCAAGCTATCACTGGGTACGATGAACATTCAATATTTCCGTTGGCATGGATTCAAGCGGCTGGCTGCCTGGTAATGGGTTTTGGGGTAGAGCTGAAGGAACCGATAGGTCAATTGTACGTGCCGCTTGCGCTTTTTGCTTGCACTAGATTCACATCTGCAACAGTTATGGCCCATTGTATACAGCCTTGACTACTGGCTTCTGTGGGTCGTTGACGACATTCTCCAGCTGGCAGCTGGATGTCTTCACCTCGTGGCTTAATCCCGATCACGCCCACCGGGACTGGTTCCGAGATGTGAGCTCTTGCCATCCCACCCACTTCTATAGTCCTGTTCACACTCCGCCTAGGTTATAGATGGTGCCGGAAAGACATTCTTTACTATTGCAATAATGCTATCGGCTTTGAAGTTCGGCACGCACCTCGGAGCTGCTCTTGGTGGCTACATCCCTCAACTACCCCCGCCCCGTCGGTGGCAGCGATACGCACTCAGCGTTTTCTGTGTCTTCGTTTACGCTGGTGCATTCCCTGCCTACTTCCGCATGTCCCCAGCGTTTCGGCACCAGGCTACTGCCGCTATCCTTTTCTCATTCCCGGGTACATTGACAAGATATCTGCTCTCCATTAATCTCAACCCTACGCTCAAGCTCTTTCCCCTCGGAACGTACACCGCAAACTGCGTCGGAACTGCACTCATAGGAACTTTCCACGTTCTACAGGGCATGCGGGGCCCGCCGTCGCCCAACGCTTGCGCAGTGCTGCAAGGATTGATAGACGGATACTGCGGTTGTTTGACGACGATTAGCACGTTCGCAACAGAGGTCGCGGCTCTTTCTCCAGGAAGGGCGTGGTTTTACGTGGTTTTGAGCTGGGTTACCTGCCAACTGTTGCTTCTCGTCATTCTCGGCCCCTCGTATTGGGCGGGGAATGTTAGCGAGACACTCACTTGTGTTTTCGCTACTAATTAGATCTCCTGTTGACGTGGCATCCATATGTGTACGTATTCGGACTGCTTCTCTTCTTCGAGAGCACAAGGCTAACGTACGGCATCGCGCACATAGATACCATCTTGAACATATACCTCAAACTTGGATGCACAACGAACATACATGTGAAATATCAAGACAATCTGTAGTCTATCTCGCCTTTACCAGCCTTTAGAGCTGTTAATTACCTGCGAAGGACTTCATGTCCCTAATGCACGCATTCGTTAACGTACTCGTCATAAGTAAGGCACCAGTCAAATGAAAAGGTTCTCATGGTTGCGTCAATGTCGAGATCGCGAGATTGAAATCCGCGATTGGCAACCGTTGATGCCCTCGTGGCGGCCACGTGTTTTCCTTGCTGTAGTGGCGGCGCTGTGCACCGAGTCGTTTGCTCTCAACCGGCCATGTCACGACGACCCCAGCAGCCTCCTATCGAGACGACTCAGCCTGAGGTCGAGGAGGAGGAGGCTATTAGCGGGGTGGAGGAAGGTGATGAGGTGATGGAGGATGTGCAGGACCAGGAGGACGGATACAGTGCGTACCCTCTTTCTCCCTACGACCTGCCCCGCAGCTTGCTTCATCCATTTCCCCTGGGCCGCAACGGCACCTGACAATCGGCATGCGTTCTCCAGGCTCGTCTACTCCTACTTCGACCTTGACGTGGATCAGCTGGTTCTGCTCCCTGCCCGGACACGAATACTTTTGTGAAGTCGCGGAAGATTTCATCGAGGATGACTTTAACCTCACCGGCCTGAACGCGATGGTGCCGTTTTGGAAGGAGGCGATGGAGATGGTGCTGGATGTAGAGCCAGGTGCGTGAGATTGGCTTTGGTGCTGCGTGTACCCGGCTGATAAGCATCGCCGCGGACAGATGAGGAAACCTCCAAAATACCAGACGTGTCCATCGTGGAGGCATCTGCCGAACTATTGTACGGACTTGTACACCAAAGATACATCCTGACGCGGGCGGGATTGCAGGCTATGGTCCGTTACCTACCGCACCTTGTCTTCCATTGTTCAATAATGCTCATTTATTGATTGTAGGTGGACAAATACGAGCAGGGAATCTTTGGTGCATGCCCCCGTGTCTACTGCAACGGTACACACGTTGTTCCATGTGGTAGGACTGATCTACCAGGCCTGGATACAGTAAAGCTCTATTGCCCGAACTGTAATGATATTTACACGCCACCAAGTAGCCGTTTCCAAGGCGTGGATGGTGAGAGCTCCTCCGTAATGAAACTTCTATGACGTATTGACAGACATCCGGCGTACTACAGGAGCTTTCTTCGGCACTACCTTTGCACATCTCTTCTTCCAGAGCTACCGTGAACTGATGCCTGCACCGTTCTACAAGCCTTCTGCTACCTCCCCTCGTTCAGGGAGTAGCACTGGCTCGTCAGGCCAGTCGCCTCCTTTTACGAACCCCAACGCGTACGGCGGGCAGAAGCGTGCTGCCGGGAAAATATACCATCCTAGGATCTATGGCTTCAAGGTAAGCGAGAGGGCGAAGAGTGGTCCGCGAATGCAGTGGTTGCGTCTCCGACCTCAGGATCCCTCGGAGCTTAACGATGTGGACTGGAGGGGTCACTGGTATAACGACGATGACGACGACGAGTTCGAAGACAGCGAGCAGGGAGATAAAGATCGACCAATGGAAGACTTTGATGTGCGTGACTTTTCAAGTATACTGTCTCAAGATGCACTCATCTGGTGGAACAGGACAACCATGATGTGGATGATGACGAG
>JANHOG010000592.1:0-14017 GCA_027627325.1 Phlebia brevispora
CGGTTGTAGCGTATTCAGGTTGAAGCCGTCCCATGCGGTGACACCCTTTGATATCCAGTAGACATGGTCGTGACCGCCCAAGAGTAAGTCGACGCCGTGTTCAGAAGCTATATTCTTGGTGGCCTGCGCTTCTGGGGAAAGGGCAAAGAGGGCTCTAGCAAGCTTGATGTCCTGGGAAAAGGGTCAGCTCTTCGTTGCCAAGTACCGCGCAGAATTGAAACTGACGTTTGGAATCCTATTTTTCGCAGAGGCCAATGATAAGTAAGATAAACGAACTTGTGGATTGTATGGAGACATACCGCGAATGAGTTAACGCAATGACGACATCGCACTTAAACTCGCCGGCCGGATCCCGAAGTTTGATGGACAAATCCCTTCCGACTTCTGCCATGTCCTTATACTGGAAGTTCTCCGGCCATCCAGTGATTGTAGCTATCCACTCCCTGAGAAGAAAATATAAGGTGACGATGGCGGAACTGTATTGATATATATATATATTACTTTTCGACCAAGCCAATGAGACCGATTCGCACGCCGGCTCGCTCGAGAACATGATGCTCTTTCATAGGCTCCGGAACATTGTTGGTGTTAGTGTCGACGATGTTGCTCAGGAGCCAAGGCTGGGGGGTGATACTTATATTCGTTTCTATACGACATTCGGAGGGAAATGAAACATACAAATTTTGTCTCGTTGATCAACTCCTTCAGCCTGGGGTATCCTAATCAAGCATTCAGAATCTTTGCAGAAGCTTCCGCGTTGGAACACGTACCGAAGTCGAATTCATGATTGCCTACTAAACATCAGCGCCAGATATACGTTACGAAGCTTCATACTCACCAGCAACACCAATGTCGATCCCCAAGCCATTCACAATGGCAGGCTATAACACGTGTCAGCTTGGAGACTTGCTAAGGTGGTCACACCTTACCATATGCTTTCCCCGGGTGACAGAGCTCTCGATCGACGGAGAGAACAAGTCACCCGAGAAAACTATCAGTCCGTTCTTACCGCGACCATCACCTTTATCCTCCCATTTCGCGGTGACATCAGTCAAAAGAGTCGCGAACTTGGTAACGTCGATAGACTCTTCTTTATTGTTAACATGAATCTTCTGCTGCGAGACTTGATAGACGTCGTTGAAGTGGGCGATATTGAGCACCGTGGATTTTGATGTACCGCCAGGCTGTGGGGGGCGCCTTTGCCAGAGTTCGATCCCCGCCGAGTAGGTTTCCCAGGTCAGGCCTGTCTGCGCCGAGCAGATGTGAACACTAACCCCTACGCGAAATCAGCACGATGAGATTAGGTAAAGCATCTAAATAGACATGCCAAGTTCCTGCTGCACATTATCTGCTGGATCATCATCGAAGAGGACCTGCGCACAGCGTTAGGTCGGTTCGCAGCATGAGCAAAAATTGCTCACCATATCGGCATAATCATACTTGCTCCAGCCATGAATTCGCTTAAAATGGGCTGTCCTCGGCTCTATTCCACTCAGCTCAGACTTGAGCGACGCGCAAGTCTATGAGTAGTGACCTTACCATCGACGACCTCATCGTATCTTACAAGCTCGATGATAGGCCTGTTCTTCCCAGTCTTGGGATCCATAGCTTTGAAGTAGTGGAGTGCACGGTCGCATCTATACCAACGCATAATCAATAGGTATGCATACAGGTACATCCAACCATAAAATGAACATACAGTGCCTTGCTAGTGTTTCGAGAAACAATGGCCAGTGATGCGCCGTGTTCGAGGATGTCAGTCACGATCTGAGGAATGTCTTTGTTGAGGTGAACCTGATTTGCAGGGTTGCTAGACGCAGATAATGTGAGCTTCTATCTTTGACCGAGATAGAGTACTTACGCTTTGTCCTGAAGCGTGAAGTCATTGACGCGCTTGATGTTGTCGGCGAGCTTTGATGAGGCGTTTCGACCCTTGCCCCAGACGTTTTGATCGAGTTGACCAGTGAAGATGGTTCCACTGTCGAGCAAGTCAAAAGGGATAAGGAGGATAGTATGAACTTTAGGTACTTACTCAGTGTCTAACGCGACGAGCTTGGGATACATTGCAACTGGAGAGACCTGGATCCACGCCAGTATGCACGTACAAAAAGATATGTCAACAGCGCAACCGTTCCTGAGGAAATTAATACCAAACCCCAACACGAACGGTCGTTATACTATCGCGGGCGAAATTGGGGGTCGTGGAGGAGCCCTATGCGAGCTATCGCCCACGGAAGATGTACGGGAACGTCGAAGGATTTGAGATCATCAGCAGACTTTAGATCCTAGGCAGACTTCGGACCCTAGGCAGAGTTCTGTGCCAACTTTGTATTGAAGTACAATGCATGCACAATTGAAATGAAGCTTCGACATCTCGTAGGGTGTTGGATGAACGCGAATGACCTTCTGTGAGCTTCCATATTTGCTAGAATGCAATCGATGGGAGGGACGAACATTGCCATCAGATACCGAGCACGCATTGCTCTCAGGAGGCGTGAATATCCGCTTTACTCGACCAACTAATGAATTCCGAACCGTGCCGCACGGTGATCGCATGACTTTCGGTGAGCCGAAGATGATCAACTCACAGAGAGAGCGCGATCTCCAGACGTCAACCGACACAGGTCCCAATCTGGGCTCTGCATTCACCCGAGCAAGCCTATAGTTAGGTGCGACATCAGCAATACCACGACGATGCTACTGTGATTGCGCACCATCATTTTCCACCTGTGCACACTGCACAAGCCGGGCTTGAGATGTGCGAGTGCTTTCTCGATGGCAACACAGTCGACTGCGAGTACTCATGTTATTGCACTCAGATCTGCGAATATTGGAGAGTTTTATACATTGAATATCTTGAGGGTTACAGTGCTCAGCTACGGGGACCGAAAGCTCGCATACGCATCGAGAGATAAAAGGAACGCAGTCTTTTCGCTGGCGGTCATCAACGAAGTGATCGCCGTCGGCCCGCGCCGTGCGACATCCGGGGCGTCTACTCCTTTTGGCAATGTGGCGGCGGCGCGGCCCTATGTAGCGCGGATAGCGCCGACTGCGCACTGGCAATGGCCCCGGTTCAACTACAGTAAGCATTGGCAGTCGTACCGTCCAGCTCCTTAAAGCTCTCTGTCCGGCGGCCTGGCAATATCTCATACAGAAAAACCTTTGCGATCACAATATTCATTGACTGGGGTGACTTCGTTCCAACTTGGAACGAAGTCGCCCCAGTCAGGCGGCCTAAAAACAAGCACCCTACAATGTCCCACTTCCAGGTTCGAGAAACTGCAAGTATTTGAATACTGTGTTCCGGTGACAGCCTCCGAGCCAGAAGATGCCTCGTAGATCCAGTCTACTCTGGAGCTTGATGCCCGAAGCTGCAGATCAAAATTACAGCGTCTTGAGGGACGCAAGCTAGTAGGACATATCGGTCACTGACGACTGAACAGAATCAACTTAAGTCCAGATACAAGACCACGCATACGATTTTTTAGATGGTCCTGGCACCCCATTACGACTAGTAGCCATCCAGGTGGTTCTATCGGAAAGGAAAGGCCATCGCCGGAGAATGCAGACACTGATGGCTGCGCCGAATTTTACAGGTGGTAAAGAATGCTTGCTGTTGTTCGGTCATGACTTATTCAAGTCTCGTCGATTGGCGCTTGCAAATGTTATATCAAGCTTCAGTAGCTCTGTGCTATCAGATCAGCACCATCGTCCATAGGCGCAAGCTTCGTCTCGCTGATACGGGATAGAGAGATGACAATCAAGATCATCGCATTCGAGGTCGAGTAAATAATTTATGTTCTGCTGTTCGGATCTATCGATATTGACCCCAGTTGACAGCAATACTCTGTGGAGTGGAATCCTGGATGAACGCAAGATTGGGAAAGGCCGTAATGCAGCTTCGAATGTCGAGGATAACCTTGAGTGTGTGGGCCGATTGATACAGGACAAATCGTAGGTCAACTCATAGTCTCATACGAGCCAAGACTTCACCCACAAATTTTATCTCATACTTTGTCGCTCCCTTAGTGATCAATCGAACTACATAAATTTGTTCCCGGACATCCCCAGGATTGTACACGATATCGTTGCGCGCGGCATCAAGCTTGCTATTGTTTCTCAGAATTCTAGTAAAAATTTGTACCCCTTTCTTCATTGAAATCTTTGTATATACTAAGAGCTGACAAAGTCTGGATAGATGCGATAGGGCTCTGTGGTATTACAGGGCCAACGGTGGGCATGATAAGTCAAGGCCGATCATTGATCTCGTGACATACGACCAAGTTGGCGTAGGCAAGTCTTTCACAAGGTTAGATTCTGCGGGCTGCAGCATGACTACTCGACAGCCGACAAATTGCAGACCTTCGGTCAGATACAAGCGTGGAGCAAAGTATCTTACGATGAGATGGTGCTGCCAATCAAAAGTTCGGGTGACACCCGCTGACTTGTGTATCGACCAGATCTTTTTCGATAGCAATCCATCGAGCAAGTACATCCGAGAGAAGCTAGGTTCGTCCGTATCACGATTGTGATCGCCTGCATTGACATCGGGCTGGTGATAGGCATCCGGTTCGAGCTCGTGAACAAACAAAGTGGCGTCACTTGGGACGTATACCAGCGTGCCCTTGAACGCGATAGCTCGGGAACGGACAATAGCCGTTACGATACACCATTCTGTACGAGCCTATCTTCTGCCGAGCTGGACAACACTGACTCATACACCCCAGATGGCCAACCGGATCTCGGCAAACTCCTAGGCGAGGGCAAATTCGCCAAAGCATACGATGCTGCGGGTGACCCGGAGGCTGTGATCAAGGTGATGAAGTCCTGGACGACAGAGCTACGCCGCCGGTTTCTCGAGATCTACGCCATCATCAAGGATGGTCACCCGTTCAAGCCTGGTAATAGCAATAACGACCAGTACCTTCTGATGATCGCATTGGAACTACGCAACCTCTACATGGTTGGACAGCTCAAAGCTCCTAAGCCAGAGGACTTTTCGGGCTGGTTCTCGATGATGAAGGTCGGAGGAACTCCGCTGTGGAAAACCCCTCTATACCGAAAACATCCGTTCAGTGTCACATTTCAACGGCTCATTAAGACTGCTTGCCACCTTACTGTAGACGAGATCGAGGACTACGTCAAGAAGTATGGAGTAGAGCATCGGTATGTCATAACTCCATCTAAATAAGCTCTCTGTGTAATCAGTTTCACAGTGATGCGCACCTCGCCAACGTGCATTTCACCATGCAGGATAATCAACCTGTGAAGGCGTACCTGCTTGATTGGTAGGTACATATACCAGCGCGTAGCCTGAATCCGAACCCACTTCTCGTCAGGGGTATTGCTGTGCGAATGCGATACGACCGGGAGAAATACATTCGCGGAGACGACGTCCTTGTCTGGCAGAAGAGTGAAGCAGGCCAGAAGTACTCCCCTGAAGAATTTGTGAGTTTCACTAGTGCTTTTGCGTGGTCTAGTCTTACAAGTCGCGGACAGAGACGATACTGGATTACGTGGATGGTGACGACAGAGTACGAAGCAAACATAAGAAGAGGCAGCATCACAGAGCGGGATGGCAGAGAGTTCCTGAAAGACCTAGATTGGTGGTTTTTACGGAGCATTTAGGACGGGGTTCGGACGCGACAGTCCGATGACGGCTTGTACTAGTCTGTGCAGGCGGCGGGTGGACATCGCGGTCTGCCGCTGAGTGGAACGCCCATTTTTGCCAGAGTTATTCATGTCCTAGACTCATCTGCCTACTTACCGTCGATAAGCTACCTGAGAAGTTATTCCACGTTCAGCCACAACGGACAGCTCTCGAGGGATGGATCTGAAACCACTGGCAGCCGTTAGTCCCTGTTAGCCGCGGATTGCTATACAGTATCGTCACAAGTAATGCAGAAAGCGATGCGCATATTGTACATGGTACAGAACTACTCTGGTTCGCTAAGGCTCCCGTGGATTTTGCTATGACTTGTGTTCGATCCAACAAAATGTGAGAGGCGCTACCCTACCGCAGAGACCTCCAGGACCTTTTGCATAACTGTGTCAACCATGTCCTTCATCGATGTCGCCGTACTCTCGAACAGCATCAACCCCTGCACCTTTGCATTCGGGTCACCTTTTGCAACGTCTTCGTCCTCGAACAGAGGCTTATGGGCGCGAACATAGGCTGGCCAAACAATTTTCTCCCAATAGTGAGGAGGGTCCTGCCAGACGTCTCCCTCTGAGAACAATTTCAATTAATGTAATGCGAGTCAGCAACTTCTCGTGCTTACCAGGTGTATAATAAGACCGAGCCTCGCGCCTGGCCCTCGCCACATCTTCTGGCACTCGGATGAACGCACGTACGTCGAGGTTCGAGATAATACGCTGCATGAGACATAGCCTTAGTTCATGTTGATAGCAGAGGCGATGTATTAGATAGCGTACTGACCACGTCCCAGTAGAGCAAGAAGCCATCTACGATGGCCCAGACGAGTTTCACACCGTGCTTCTCAAGGTATTCCGCGGCCAATTCCTCGCTTTGAGTCTTCCAAGTCTGAATGACTTTGCCATCCACAGGCACGTTCGCAGTCTCATTGAAGCTGTCGAAGGACTTGTGATCAGCCGGGAGGGCGCCAGTCTTCTTCAGCTCGGATAGGAAAGCTGCCATGCGATCCCAGTCAACAGCACCCTCGGCGTCGTCCCAGTTAGCAAATCCGTATTCTGGGTCTAGTGGAAGCTGTTCAGCAGGCTGAACGAGGACAGGTGTGCCATCAGTGCGACATATTTGTGAATCAGAAATGTTTACAAACCGGTACAAAGTCCTAAATATCAACCAAAAGGCTTATCAGGAGCAGCTGAGCGAAGAAGGCTATCAAGACGTACATCCTGGTGAACCGTGAAGCTGTTGGGAAGACAATTTCTAAGATGCTTCGCCAGAGTCGTCTTTCCGGAAGACGTCGCACCACTTGTCACACCAGAATGTAAGCGGAGGCAGAGAAAACAGAAATAGTGACCCAAAGTCATGACTTACCCAACACCGATTGTAATGATCCGTGTTGATGTGGAACCTGAACTCATAACTTGAACAGTTCGTTTGTGTGCACGCTAGAAAAAACGATGTGAATATGGGGTACGAATAGAGTCGGTAGGGCCGCTGTGGTGTTGGCCGCAATAGCGCGCAATGTCCTTGATTCAGGTGCGTCCAGAGTTTGTCCTGCGCAGCCTTGGTCGTCTAAAGATCACATTATCCCGCAAGCTGACCAGCTTCGAGTTATCGAAGGTCATGCGGCCGCCATGTGCTACGCGAATTCGACATTGATTGCTGACTTGCTGACTCGGAAACCTTGGCTGCTGAAGCTTCGTCGAGATTGTTTATGCTCCGTCCTGATAGTTATCGATATCATGTAGGCCCTTGCCATCGATTGCAATTTAGCGAGTATGGAAGCTCGCCGTAGGACATGCGCGTTTGTTGAGCACCGTAGATCTTGGTGGCAAGTTCATCAGAGTCATCTCCGTCCCTCCTGCGATCAAAGCGCTGTGAGCCAATTCCCACGCTCCTCGAACCTGCCAAATATGGACAACACCTACGCCACACGTGTCTCGGCCGACTCCGAGCATGCTACGTCCACTTATTCCGAGTCTCACCTCACATTGTACAGCCAACATCGAAGATTTTCGAGGGTCATGCGGACGAGTTCAATGCCTGAGTGCCAAAATCGCATGGCAGCCACGCATTGTCCGTCCCCGTATGCACACTTATCCTAGCTTTTTAGCAGGCATGCGCCCCATCCGAGTCGCCTATCCAAGTACGTTACGTACGAATATTCTTTTTCGGATACTTGAGAACTGGAATTTGCAAAGGTCGTCTGTAGGGATTCACTGATAATGTCGTTGGACATACTGCTGCCGAATACTAGGATGAAGCGATCCCGTCATCAGATGCGATGTAGCGCTATCGGAAAAGTATAAATTCCAGCCACCGAGAGTCAGATGTGGTATATTTGAGCAATAATTCCGCGAGATACGAGCTCTCTGAACTCTGAACTCGGATTCGTGCCATTGCCATGTATCCGAAGCTTGTCGCCTTAGACACAGAGTACGTCTACTTTAACCTCCCGTAATTGTGTCCTCATGGTTTGGTGTAGCTGGACTATCTTCTGGGGATGGCTTGACGCTAGCCGCTGGGGAAAGGGTGGTGGTGCGAGGTCCCCTGTTGAAGACAACATCGTGAAGATTAATTATTGGGAGATACAGGATGCCTCGTCAGTTCCAATTCTTCTCACACAACCGTTATTAACGTTGTGCGAGATATAGAAATAATCAACTCAAATGCGGGATGTATGCAGACATCCCGCGTATTGTACAAGATATCAAGAAGAATGGCGCAAAGCTTGCTATCGTGTCTCGCAATACCAGCAAGATGCTGTAAGTCTCTGCATCGACGGCTCTTGTACGACCTCCGAGAATAGTACTCGTATTTTCTTCAGATGTGACCGAGCTCTTTGGCATTTTCAAGTGAAGGACGCTCATGGCAAAGACCGATCCCTCGTTGAGCTCATTGACTTCGACGAAGTCTATAATTGTTAGTGGCACAATTTCTTTATCCAGTGTGTAGTGGATCTCACGAATAGTAAATAGCGGACAAAAGTTGAGCACTTTCGTAAAAATAAAAAGTTGGACGAAGTTGGACTACTCCGACATGGTAAACAGCTAAATTACCGTACCTGAGACGTTTCATCGCTGACCTCAAAATTCCAGATTCTCTACGACGATGAGGCTATCAACAACACCGTAGAGATGATGCTTGGTGCGGCTTCCCACTGACTTTCTACTCCTCCCATCGCTGAGTCTCCGTCTAGGAGTCACGTTCCAAGTGTCACGGGACCAAAAGGGCCTGACTTGGGATAACTATCAGCAGGGACTAGCGACGTGGCGTCGCAACAAAGCGATACACAGTCCATGGTGCGGGCTTAACCTTCAGCGCTATTCAAAGAAGAAATTCCTCGGATACTCTGGAATGGACCTTGACACCATCAAGCTCCTCGAGGCTGGGGGTAGACGACAAGACCGAAAGGAAGCAGCCCGATGGGGATACGCGATGTATGTCGCCGATGACCCCGCAATGTCAGTACTATTCCTTCTTGCCCGCTGTTCTTGCTCTTACCCCAAGTCGACAATAGAGCCAAATGGTTTTCAAATTGGATTAAGGGGCAGGCTTTTGGCGCTCAAGCCACAACCATCGTCTGTGCTGTGTACGCCAGGGACGGTCAGATATTTGATAGCATGAAGAAGGTTGCTCTTTGCTCGTATATTATCATGCAAGAGAAAGTGACTGACGTCGAAAGCAGATCTGGATGCCGGACTGGATTGACCGCTGGACCAACGTCAATTCCGGGAACGCGTTCCAGATTGCCTGGTCCCAAGAGGATCGGGATGCTATGATTGCCGCATGGGGCGTGCAGAAGCCGTACATCCTCTTCGCAAGGCATCCGAACATGGGAGGGGACTTTCCCGTTCCTAACGGCAAACGATGGAACGAGATGGTCATTTACCCGCAAGTGCAGGACAGCCTGATAGTCATCAACCGTATGTCAGACCAGGAGCTGGATCAGGCGACCAAGAATCCCAGCCGGCACCTTCATTACGAACAGCAGATCTCACCTTGGCACATCACAGTGCCTGAGGAAGCCCGAGAGGATTTCAGGAAGCACGGCGAGCAGTTCGTTTAATCTCAGCTGGTGAGTTCGTTTTCTCAACCCCATATCGGCTTCTGAATAGCCGCTAAACCGTTTCTGGTGGGTAGGAGTCAGACTTACTGTATCTCGCGATCACGGGTAGCGGTTTGAATGCACGTTGTCATTGACATTGATGAGTTGTTGGGATCGCCGCTAAGAGCCAATCCCTCCTTGAGGGCTGGTAGCATTAGGAAAGCATTTCGGTCTCTTGTGTGTGCCTCTTGATGAATCGGTAGGACGGGTGAATTTTAATCTGTTGAGTTACACTGGCGCAAAATAGTGCAACGTCAGACCTCGTGCTAAAGGACGTGCTAATGATGAGATTGTATAGGATGGATACAATGAATCCTGCACTCGTGTGTGGGCGAAACGAAAGAGCCTGTCAAAATGATCATTTGCGGAGAGATCAGGCCAAGGTTAGACCACGAGGAGCAAAGTTTCCACGTTGAGCTGGTAGCGGATTGAGCGAGAAGTTATGGGAAGATAAGAAGTCGCAGATATTGTGATGAGGTTGGAAGACTGAAGTGCGCAGAGAAGATCACCGCGCCTAGACGGAGACTATTGGTGCAATCAAGGCAGCTGAGTGCCCAAGCGGGCGGGCATATTGACCCTGACCGCAGTAATGCAAACGCAGAAATGTAAGCAAGATATATAGTAGATACGCCTACAAGGTATCCCTGACAAAGCCCAGAGTGCCTAACGACGATGCAAGCAGCTCCAGCACCCGCTCGCTCTCCGTGCGCTGCACATCCTGTAACTTCACCAGCACGTCCAACAGCTCCTGATTGGCAACGAGCACATCACCGTGCAGCCGGAGGAATACGTTCTGAAATGCCTGTACTGCTTCGAAGTCGCGGTGCGATCGTAACCGTTGGATGAGCGCGGTCAGGAAGAGCCGCTGGGCTTCCAGAGTTACAAGTGATCGGATCTCCAGGTCGATCGCTGCTGGAGAAAGTGTTTTGACGTACGAATAGAAATTTTCGTCTACATCTCATGGTAAGCCCTAGAGATTATCTTGAGAGAACACCAGATGAATACTCACAGTTTCCATCCTGTTCCTCGGCGGCAAGCTTTTGATAGAAGACACTCTCCGATGACGCGGCAGCTTTCTCAAGACGCTTGGTCGACTTCTTGCTTTTCTTTTCCTGCTCTGCCTGGCTCACATCGAAGCGCTGCTCAACACCTGGTAGGGTAGGTAAGAAGAAGGGAGCCTTCTCTGGCGGTTTTGGTGGCTCTTTTGGCTTATTCCGTTGCTAAACAGATTGCAACGTTAGAGTCACACGACCAGAGTTGAGTTATGAGACGTACCTGGATAACCTCAAGGTTGAGTAACGTTTGCCATCTCGTTCGGGGCAGGAGAGTGAGCGTGACAAGCTCGCCATCAAGCTGTGGTGGTGTGACGAACACATCTTTGGGACCTTCTTCAACGGTCAAGGCGGACAAGGCGTCGAGAGCTGTGCAAACACATGAGAACGCGTGCTTCGAAACGATCCGTAGCGACGTACCTTCTTCCTCAGCTTCACCCTGTACGGAGGGCAGTGCAACATCGGCAATATCGTCGGCAACGATGCCATGGAAAGCAACCTCGGCGTACTGCGCCCGGTTCGCCCTGTAGACAAGGATACCACATCAGAACCCGTGACATGATGAGATGCAAATAAGCTAACCAAAGGTACACCCCAACACTGTCTACATGCGCGGTCGCAAGGAAGTCGTTCGTCGGCGAGAACGCGACGCTACTTGCGACGCTTGACGTCCGGAACGCGTCGATGAGTTGGCCGGAGGGGATATCGAAAGTACGGATGATGGAGTCCAGTGACGTTGCTATCAACCATCGCGCATCCGGAGAGAAAGTCTGAAGAGGCATTAGTTTTGACTAGTCTTCGCATCAACACGAAAGCGAAGAGGATGGCAACTTACAACATCCAAGACCTTGTTGCCGAAACCGCCAAGTTCACGGACGACTCGCCGCGTCTCGATGTCCATTATACGCACAATGTGGTCTTCACAGATAGCGGCGAGCAGGCCGCTGTCTCGATGCAGTGTTATTGAGACAACAGAAGCTGGGAGCACGGCTGTGTGTTCTAGCTCGCCGGTATGGAAGTTGAAGAACTAATGATGATCTCGTTAGCACTTCGATCACAAAGAATGCCAGCGAAGGTTGACTAAAAGACGCACATCGACCGTGCCATCCTGTGTGCTGGCAATTACGACCCTATTCAAGGCATCGCTAGCCAGACCACTCACACACCGCTGCTTCCGCGGAGTGCTGGTGTCGCCTACACGCTCCGCAACGGCAGGTGGCGCAGGTCCAATTTTGAACGATTTGCGCTTGAGTCCAGATTGCATGTTGTACATGTGGATTGCTCCGACCGACGACGATGCGATACCAAAGTTCCCGCACGCAGATACGCATACAGCCTGCAACTTAGATATCAGATCTCCATAAGACTGTCAGGCAAGATAGTACCTTGACTGCACCAGTAACAGCGCCCCGCTTGCTCTCAGTCGCCATTGAGAAAGCGTATTTGCCCAACTTTTTGTTCTGCATGGACCATGTCCGCGCAAAAGTTTCATCTGTGTGGCCCGTCAGAATATCGTCCCAGTCCTTTGCGCGCGTCGTAGAGTACGAAAGCGAAGTTATTGGTGGAAGTTTCAGAGATGCCACGGGAATAGAAAGGTTAGTCGCCTTCTTTGACAACGAGCCTTGGCTCAGCTCGAAACTCCGTGAGTCCCGGACAACGCTTGTACAACGTAGGCTGCGATCCGCCGAAGCTGTAAGCAGCTGCTTCCCGTCCTCGCCGTAGTACCTGATCAAGTGTGGTGGGGCATGATGGCCTGACCGGAACTTGAACAAGCGAGGGGCGGCGGTAGGCGAGTCGAAAAGCCATTGCTAACGGTGGGTTAAGTGGGCTAAATGCGTAATCATGAGTACATTAACAAGTACCTTGACACTGTTGTCTTCGCCGGAACTGATTAATAGTGGCTGCCCGGGTACCCACTCGATGGAGGTCACTGCGCCATCATGCGCGCCACGGATGACATGTAGCAGTCGTCCTCCAGCGTTCAAATCCCACAAGGCAATATGCCCATTCGACGAAGCGGAAGCAAGGACAGGATGTCCATCTACAGCTACCTATGTTAGTATGAGTAGCATATATGCGGCATAACGACATACCGCTTCTGAAGCTGAGAGCCCGAATCGCGCCGTCCTGCATGGTCATCCTCAGCAAGCGCTCATCCATCCTAACGTCGTACACGGAGATCTCCCCACTAGCAAAGCCAACACCAACTACATCTATGGCAGGTGATTGGGCCATGGCCGTAATCGCCGTAGGGGAGTTTTGGCTCCCAGAGGGTGCGGTCAAGAGCGATGAAGACGAGAACTTGTGGATGCATGCTCTGTCCGAATGCTTGAATCAGTCTCTACGAGCACGTACGCGGGGTGCACTTACTTGGTCTTGATATTCCAGAGCTGCATGCAGCCTTCACTGCTCGCAACCAGGACTTTATTCAGGTATGTGGCAGGATGCAGGATAGACGTTGCGGTGAACCCCGCGTCGAACTGAATCGTGGCTTGTAGGGCTTGAATCCAAGATTAGTATTGAGAGCTACCGTACGATAGGAAATCCAATACGTACAACCCTCCGCCGTCTCCCACACCAACATATGGCCTCCATCCTCGGTTAATGCGAGTAATTGGTTACCAAATACTAGCATGAACGCCAGTTTCGAGCCTAGAGGGTTTGAAAGTCGCGTAACCTGAAAGTCTTTTAATTCGAAGCGGCATCGACTGCATAAGTTCACGTACCTCTTTGCCTCGGAGGTATTTGATCAAATCTGTGCCAGCTGATACCCAGACGGCTTTGCCCTCCATAGCCATGTACGATATTTGGTCATGAGCATCAGGGCCTATGAGGGCATAAGCTAAAGACAATGCCTGAAGGTAAATATTGTGGCACACTCACGTACCAACAAATTGAAGCGTCATCTTTCCTCCCTCCCACATGGCCCATGATTTCCCCAGACATGTCACCAGATGTAGTGTAGGGCCTGTGGTGGATCCCTTGTAAGAGCGCGTTTGTAGTACAAACGGAACATGGTTCGTTATGAGTCCAAGAGCGCGAAATGGAGCAAACAACCGTGGCTCCTTTGGTGTAGACCTTTGCACGCCATCTACGCGGACCCTTTTGCGAGGAGGCGGCGAGGTTTCCTCGGTGTGCATGGCTTGCAGCACGGCGACCATAGTAGAAAGCAGTCAAGCACGCTTAAGCGCCTTGGCGTCAATCCAA